>PVIC010005348.1:13985-58352 GCA_004025085.1 Thryonomys swinderianus
AAAAAAAAAAAAAAAAAAAAAAAAAAAAAAAAAAAAAAAAAAAAAAAAAAAAAAAAAAAAAAAAAAAAAAAAAAAAAAAAAAAAAAAAAAAAAAAAAGCCTCCTGGGCCTGGCCTTTAATGTCCACATTTCTAGCAGCATTCTGGTAATCCAAGCTTCCACTACTAGCTCCCATCAAGTTCTGCTTATAGCACTATAGACTTCTCTACTCTATGTCTGAAAACCTTTCTAAATTCCTCCCATCAATCATTTCCAAAGATTTCAAAAATCACATGGTCAGCTAAAATCACTTCAATGACCCCACTTCTCTAGTAAAAATTTTCTATACTAATCTTCTAGGCAAGTTGACCATCTCATATTCTTACCAAAATATCACGAGATAAGCATAAGTAAGACTTTCAGGGTCGGAGATGTAGTTCAGTGTTTCTGGCACCTGCCCAGCAAGCACAAGATCCCTGGTTTGATCCATGGGACCCACATACAATAATGCAGGATGTGGTGGCTCATGCCTGTAATCCCAGCACTTGGGAGGCAGAGGCAGGAAGATTGCTGAGTTTGAAGCTAGCCTGGGCTACATAGTGAGCTCAGGGCCAGCCTGAACTTCAAAGCGAGATGCTATCTCAAAAGAAAAAAAAAAAGACATTCACATCTGAAGTAACTTTCTCAAGACTACACAGTGAATAACTGGTGAAATCTGGCATATTTCAAATCCAGGTACTTTACACAACATTCTCTAATCAACCTCTGAGCTTGGCACACCAACCTCATTCAAGTCATCCTCTCCTCTACCCGCATGGCTCCGCTCTCCTTTTTGTCTTTCTTCTCTAAGACAGCATTTGAGTTCATTTATTTCACCCTCATCGACACTTCTCTCTTCCACCTCTCTCTTCATACCTCAAACTAAAATATAGGGTTTAAATAAGTTTTTTTAAGTAATGACCATTTTGCATCTCTGTTCATAATTTAAAGGGGATCAGCGGGATAGAAGAAAACACATTTACCAAACTATGTCTCTTCAAAACTAAGTTGCTATCTCCTCCTGTGTGGCACTGAATCCTCTGTTTCCTGAGAGGACCAAATGTGCCTTACTACTCCAAACTGGTACTATGGCATGAATTTCATTCCACAGAGTGCATATGTTGAATCCCTCCTCCTTAAGCAACTGTGGTGGTGATATTTTGTGGATATCATTAACAATAAATGAAGTCATAAGGTTGTAGCCCTGATCAGACAGAACTAGTAACTATAAAGGAAGACAGTATGTCAGAAATTCCCCCCTTGACCACACGAAGATACAGAAAGGCAGCCATCTGCAAGCCACTAAGAGAGGTTACCAAGAGCCACATCAGTTGGCATACAGCCTACAGAACTGTGCAAAATAAATTCCTGTTGTATACTCCACTCAGTATATTTTATTGGTTAAGACAGCCTTAGCTGACAAATACAATTTGTCTTACAAATATGGCTTGTCTTTGTGAGAAAATTTTACACTCAAATATCCATAGTATGATTTCAAGTTGAGCATTCACCACAATCCTTAATAGTTCGGAACTTATTAACCCTAGATTAATATGTTTCCTGGACAGAGAATAAAAGTACTCTTAAAATAGCTACATTAAAAGGTGATCCATTGTTTAAATCACTTGTCCAAGATTTACCTGACCATTTAAGATAGAAAAACAATTTTCTGAAAAGCTCAGGGCTTTTGACATATACAACCTGGATCCTTCCTATAAATGGAGAGAGATCCCTAGATTTAATTATATGTGGGTTTGAAATGTGGTGACATTTTTCTGAATTATTTTATTCAATAATCAGTAGATGACCCTGCTACCAAGTCCATCCATATCTGATAAAAGCATAAACCACTCACCCCAGACTAAGAAGAACCTAATACAAGAAAAATATTCTTTTTCAAAGTTCCTTTATTTTTCATGCTAACACTGTTGTGAGTAACACTGCTATATAGCCACTCACTGGAGCTCTTGAAACATCAAACAGCATTACAAAAATACAAGTGGTTCTAATTATTTCTCTACTGGGAATCCTTGCCTTCATTAAAAAGGGCATATGAGTTATTTGATGGCCAAATGGCAAAAGAAAAAGCAAACGTTACAGAGAACACCTCCCCAGACATCCCCTTCTAGGTTTTGCAAAAACGTCAACACACCTGGTTTGATGATTTGTTTGGTGACCTCCAAGAAGTGAAGAATTTCTGTGAACTCCTGTCTCATCTTCCCGTGAGATAAGATAAGCAATGCACAAAGAAGACCCCTTGTATTTGAGCCTGACTCAGACCTGATTCTTCTGATTCAGCCAGAACCTTTACTTGGAAACCTGTGTGTCATGGCCTTGGTGGCCCCCGTACTTCCTCCTAGGCAGTCTGCCATTTTTCCTCTAGCTTACCTAGAATAGCTGAGCAGAGTTCTAGCGCAGTTGGTGTGCCAGTGTTTATACGACCATGTGTTGTTGAGTTTCTTCCTGCAGGTAAGTAGAGACTTCTGCAGGTGGCCAAGGAACAGAAACGCAGGTAGTACTGACCTTTTGTTCTATTTCCTAGAAAACTTACAGATCCACTGTCCTCTCATAAAAGTACACCAGCATTAAAAGATATTTACCATGTCTAAAAAGCAGAATTTTAAGAAATCTTTTTTCTTTGTTCTCTAGAAAAACACACACACACACACATTCCTTTGAAACCCAAATATTTAGAATTACAGTGTATCATTAGGCCTACTTATTGTCTCACATGCTGCAAAGGCAAGAGAAATATAGAAAATTCCTTCTGAAAAAAATTCAGGTGGGCCGGAGGGTTAGCTCAGTGGTTCTGGTGCCTGCCTCACAAGCACAAGGTCTCGAGTTCAATCCCCAGTAACCACATACAATGCTGGACGTGGAGACTCACACCCACCAACAATCAACACCGCATCCCACAATGCCGGGCGTGGTGGCTCATGCCTGTAATCCCAGCACTAGGGAGGCAGAGGCAGGAGGATTACTGAGTTCAAGGCTTGCCTAGGCTACACAGTGAGCTCAGAGCCAGCCTGAATTACAAAGCGAGACCCGGTCTTAAATAAATAAATATAAATAAAATTCAGGTGTTCTATTTTTAAATGAGAAGTCCAGTATTTGGGAAGAGAAACACAAGTGGTAGAGCAAACAGGTCCCAGCTTGAGGAGGGAAGAAGAAATACATTTGCTGTTTTAACTATTTTATGTAGAACCTCTGTTTTCTCTTATAGCATTTTCCCTTTATGTCCTCAAATTTGAGAAATAGAGACCCCATTTCTCCCTTTATGCTCCTCTTCCCTGCTTACTACAGCACAATAAAAGATGTTTCTGTTTTATTCTCCCCAGTAGGTTCTTGCTCCTCTCATAGTTTCTCCAGTTGCCCAACTGCTGGCCCATCAGGCCATGCTATAGAATAAATGTAAGGTAGAGACTAAATTCAAAATTTCTGTATTAGTACCCAAGTATTAACCAAGCATGGAGGGAAAAGAGTCAAGAACCAAATTGCAGATTATACTCAAAAAGTCTTCCTCACTTATAATCCTTCACACTCCCTGAAACCAAAACCAAAGACTGCTCAGAAAATCTAAGCTACCATTTCTCCTGACCTAAGCAGGCTTATGACCCCCAATTTCCCTAAATATGCTTAGATCCTCCATTCTCCATCCAAACACATCATCCAAAATAAAACCAGCATTTCACCAGGAATGATTGCTTTAAAATCTTCAAAACTACCCTACTTTCAAGTCTTCAAAACTACATTAAACTCACATGCAAGGAAAACCCAAACAAGGTTCTTTCTAGATGTAGAAAGACATGTGAGTATGTGTCCATGTTTGCTTTGCTGGGGTCCTAAGATGTAATACAGTCCTGCTGATGGCTCTTAGATAGATGCTTATCCCTTGAGTTCTATATGAATTGACTGACCCAACCTGACATGGTTCATATTCCTGTGGCTGATGTCCCATGAAAATGGTGAGAATAAATGTCAAAGAAGATCAAATACTTGAATGTTTCATCCAGCTGCCAATGTGGTAGCTCCCTAATAATAGGATGAAGGCACCAAGAACACTAGGTGCCTACATTTATTTTTAAAGAAACACCAGCCCTGAAAGAGAGCTCTTTTGGCAAAGTACACAAACATTTATATCGAACCTTTCATCCCTAGCACTTTTTAAGCACTACCTCGTTAATCTTCAAAGCAGCCACATAAGGCACATAAAACTATTTGCTCTGCAATTTTAAATGCCCCACTTAATAAGACTGGGACAGAGTGCAGTGACAGCATTACTGGGACTGAGCCCAGGTCCCCTGGCTGAGCCTGGCTCCCTACAGACAGGCCACCATCCAGCTCAGAAGCCCTCCTTGAGCTCCATTACCCAGATCTTCCTGTCCATTCCCACATCATGATCGATTTTCTCCTCTGGGGCTGCATCCACTATCCATCACCCCAAAGTTGCTCATCATTCTAAACTCCCGTGTCTTTGCCTACATGCTGACAGCAACATAACAGCAGAGATATGTCTCAAATATATTTTGTCAAAGATCTCATGTAAGAAGAGGATGTCTTCTTACAAATATAGTGATAAGAGTGATACAGTAAACAAGAGAATCTAATGAATGCCTCATAAATGATATTTGTCCATAGTAGATTTGGCCTTTTCAGGGTTAGAAGGTAAATTAGGTAGTGTGCACTTAACCATGACTATCTCTCACTCTCCTGTATCATCTAAAATTGCGTGGTTTTGTGTGTGAGTATAGGTTCGCCCTTTAGAATAAAGACCTTCCAGGTTTCTACTCCTGCACTTTAACCTTCATCAATATATAGATTCTTTGTGTTCTCCCTTTCTCTAGGTATTAGATATCTGATTTACATTTTAGATACTGTGTTTATTATCTGGCAAAGGGACAATTACTGCACTGTGCTTACATCTTCAAAAAGAGTTGGCAACCAACACCCATTCTAGAGTGATTTAAAACATCAGAAACATTATACATGTTTACTGCAACTATTCAGAAAGATTAACATAGTGAGGCAAAAAAAGGTTACAAATACAATTTAATCTTCAGTTTGTAACTTCATTCTTAATCTAAAAGTGCACAAGTTCAGCATCAGTAAATCTTGTCTGTAATTTTTCAGTTATTCACCTGACCAGACAATATGGTTGATCAAAAGGAGAATTGGCCTTCTAGGATATTGAAAACACTTGTGCTGTACAAATGCAAGTTGAGGTTAGATCCCAGAAATGACATCTGCAACAAACATTTAATCTACTTGATGACGGCTCTGTTGACATCCCAAATCCCTCTGCATAATTTGCATACAAAGGAACCAGCTAATCCAGGAGGATTCCTCTGGGAGCCCTTGGGGAGAGAACACATCTTACTCTAATCTGGAAAAAAAGTCAATTTCCCAACAGGAATGTGCCTCTGAGAGGAGTAAACTATGGGATGGCAAAACTCAGGACCTGCTATCCTACCCTTACACTTTCCTTCAAGGTGAGACTCAGTTTCAGCAATCATATCCACGTTCAGATGAATACAAATGTCCCCAGTGCCCAGCACAGTGTCTGCTACACAGCAGACTCTCTGAAGCATTTTGCTTCTAAAAATGAGTATAAAAATATGGTATTCAAATATCAACTATTAATAATTACATGGTTGTCCTCCATGTTACATTACCCAAAACTTGCTCTTTTCCATTAGAGAAAGTCAGAAGCAGGAGGTGATAGTTTAATTATATCTTAGGAGATATACAAAAACATAAAATCTATGCTCATAAAACATAAGCCAAAAAACATCTAACTGCCTAAGTATGGCTATTCCCAACTGCCCTCCATTTCCTTCTTAAGCGCCACTTAAATGTTCCCTTATTGCCAATTCCAGATATGTGTCTTAAATAAGTAATAAGATAATTAGCCCTGAAGTATACACACTCAACAGGCCAACTATTAAAATAATACAAGACCCTAACAAAAAGTAATGCTTTATAAAGGGAAATCATGGAAACTCAGTGGAGAGTGAAATCATTTGCTGCTGCACACGATGGAGTCAGACAAGGCGGTCCTGTGCTCTTCCTGATTTCACCTTGGCACAGACATTTCTACAAGACAAGGTTCTTATGGATGGCAGGAGACCTGAGTTCTGGTTAGAATGTAAAACTAAACAGCATGTGACAGCCCCCCAGTCTGAGAGTGATTTTTATTTTCTCTTGCTTTGTTTTCTTGCACACTACAGACATTGAGTAAATATTTGATGCAACTTTCTTCCTCTGTAAAATGTTGCTTTGAAAGTGTTTCTAGGACCCACTTTTCGGTGATTCTAACATGTAACATTTTCATTGACATTACAAGAGATCTACTACAATTAGAAGAACATTTCATAAATTAGGATATGACTCATTTGTGAAATTTATCATCAGCCATCTCTAAAGGCCAGCTCCACCCCATAGAAAAATGAGGGCTTCTATTTTCTCTAATGTTGAACCACCTTATGTCCAAAATGTGTTATCTCACTGTGAAAATTAGAATATTCTGAATTCTACGAAGTCACATGGGCTTGGCTTCTCATCTTTATATGATACAGATGCTTACCTGAGAAATAGGGCTGAATGTCCTGCTACAAACTCACAATTAAGAGGCCAGATTGGGCCAGGCTCTCTCCGTTCCTATCCAAGTTCTTTCCCACTCCCAGAGACAGCTATGCCAGTGTTCCCAAAGCAATCTAAACTGGAAACTTCAAGTAGTCCCACTCGCTCAGCTGAACAAGACTGACCGGGAACCAACCACCTGGCACAACTTAAGACGTGACCATCAGTAAGGACTTGCTGACCTCCTCCTCTGTGCGTGGTACTATGCTAGACAGTGCAAGTTCAAAGGTGAACAGGTAATAATCTCCCCTCAGAGCTTAATTCCAATAGATTTACAAAGAAGTAAATAGAGAAAGACGTGAAACAAGTCCTAGGTAGGCATAAGGGCAAGACAGTATGACCGCATAACCACACCTGGCTGAATCAGAATCTCTCGGGTTGAAGCACAGAGTTCTGTGTTGTAAAAGCTCATGAGGTGACATTAATGAAAGTCAGGGTCTGGGAACCACTGTAACGGACCCAGCACCTTCACAAAAGGGCAACAACAGAGAGCCTTGAGTGTACTCCCAGTGACCAAGCAGAATGCATTAGTGAGCCTTCCATTTCATAACAAAAGACCTGAGAGGATCAGCTTAAAGAGAGGAGAGATGTGCCCACAGTTTGGGGAGCTCCAGGGCTTGGTTTCTCAGCCTTGTTACTTTGGACTGCACAAAGCAGTGTGTAGTGTCTGGAGGGCACAGCAGAGGGCACTGCTCACCCCATGGCAGTTGGGATGTGAGGAGGCAGGAATGGGCCTGTATCTCAATATCTCCCTCAAGGTTGCAGGCTTAGGATCTAATTTCCTTCCACAAGGCCCAATGTCCTGAAGGTTCCACTCCCTCCCAATAGTGCCATAGGTTGGTGACCAAACTTTTAAAACATGGCCTTTTGGGGAACATCCCAGATCCTAAGAGAGCTCTGCGGTTATGAAACAGGATCACTGTAACCAGGGAAAGGTCAGCAGTCATGGACAGATCATCAAACTAAGGTTCTGCCACAAACAAAGACATCCGCACACAAGAACCAGAGCAGAGCAAATTGCAAGAACAAGGATAAAAATGTAGATGAGGAATCTTAAAGTCACTGGAGCATGAATTGACAGTCAGAATGTTGGGGCAGGGATGCATCTGGGGACCAGCTGTACTCTGATGTCAATAGACCGTTTCTGGGACTAACTTCAGAAGGCTCTACATGCTCAATATGCTGATGTATTTGACGCTTTCCCTTCTGTGACAAAATACCCAACAGCCACAACTTCAAGAAAAGGGGGTCTATTTTGTCTCATGATTTCAGCCCATGGGTGGCTGTCTCCAAAGCAAAAACCAATGGCAGAGTTGCACAGCACAGGAAAAACTGCTCAATCACTCAGCCAGGAAGCTGAAAGAGAAGGGAGGAGCTACAGAGGAAGATGTAACCTTCTGGGTCACACCTTCAACGACCCACCTCCACCAGGACCTGCCTCCTAACAGCGCGTCCAGCCACTGAACCAGTTGCTGGATGAATCCACTGATGAGCACTGCACCCCAAGATCCAGTCACCTTCCACACATGTGAGACTTTGGGGGATATTTTAGATTTAAATGATAACACGTAGTGGGGTCAGTCATGTTTTAGTATCTAATAAAAACCACCGAATCCGTTTGTCCTCTGCCTTTTTATGAATCCCAGTGCTTGCAGATCTATGACTCCTGATACCTCATCAAACTTCTTTCATTTAAAGCTGTTTTCTGATTTTCTGTGTCTTAGAGAGTAATTAATTTCACTTCTGGTTTTAAACAACTAGCAGAGTTTCTGCAGGTCATTGAATCAATTCAAAAAAGCTAGGAGCATTAGCAAAGAAAAAGCTCCAGTTGTGTCCTGTTACATTAATTAATCCAACCCTGGCATTCATGTTCTTGGTATCCTCGCCAGGATGACATTCATCCACTTCTGATGCTCGCCAGAGCTTTAACCAAAAGGTGTATTAACACTTCCTCCAATTAGCTTTCTGTAGGAAAATACAGTGTCATATACGCTACCGAGTGCAAAACCAGATCTGATTTCAGTCTCACCCCACTGATTAACTCCTGTGAATTTGGGCAGCTGTTTATCCCCAAGGCCTTTCTGTGTAAAATGCTACTGTTAATATTACCTTGCTCTTTAGTTCTGGAACTGCCTGAGATTGAGAAAATGCTGTGTAAGTAAAGAATCTGGCAAAGCACAAGTTAATTATTATCACTTTGTCAGTACTATTACTCAGGTCACTCCTGTCTGTGAGCACAGTGAGGTCACATGCAGGGGAATCTCCGGACTTCTCCAGGGATCTCCTCTGGGAACCCCAACAGCAACACTGCTCCTGTTCACCATCGAGTGACATCTAGTGCAGGCTCACGTCCTGCTCTTCTCCTGCCCGGTGCTGACGGACACCCCCTTTCGGTGCTTCCGCCTCATCATTACAGCTGTGAGCATGTACCACTCTCAACCTGAGAGCTCTACTGACACCACCCTTCAGCAGTGGTTCTCAGAGACCCATCAATGCACAGAGTGCTTGTGAGAACATTTCTCCAGAGGCACGGTAACTGTGAACGCCAGGCCATTCTTCAAAACTTCTCCCTTCCAGGCTCCTCCCACCATCTCTCCCAGATCCACAGCAGCAATCACTACAGTGTCCTTCAGAGGTTAATAGCAAAGCATCTGAAGCCGGGTATAGTGACATACACTTGTCTTCCCAGCACTCTGGGAGGCTGAGGCAGGGGGATCACAAGATCAAGCCCAGCCTGAGAAACTTAGCAAGATACTGAGACTCTGTTTTAAAAATTAAAAATGAGGAAAAAGGCTGGAGATGTACCTCATTATGAATGACTTGGGCTCTATTCTAACACCACCCACAAAAGAAAAAGGATCCAAGGCAAACCTCTTAGGCATAAGATGGAAATTATCAGACTCTGTATAACTTAGCTTTTAAATTTGTCTCGGGGAAAAAGCACCCTGACCTAGTAATAATGTAATTCACCCAGAAATTGAGGAGCTATGTGTGAAATGGACTACCTGAAATAATCAGCACAGGGCTCGCAAGTAGCGACAGCTCAGGAAGTGGTGGTCATGCTCAATAGCTACCACACCCTTTCTGGTAACCTATGACACATTCCCCTCCTCTCTGTGCTGATATCTCATCCCCAAAATAACAGTATTTGGAAGTGGGACATTCAGGAGCAGTTGAACCGTGAAGGCATTGCCCTCATGGAGAAGGCAGCTGGACAAATGTCCACCCGTCTGTCCAATGACTATCCAGTGCCCAGAACTGTGGGGAAAAAATTGTCTCGTTTAAATAGCCCTGTCTGTGGTAACCATTAGAGCAGCCCAGCTGTGGCTAAGGACAACACTAAGACATCTCTGGAACGGGATCCCAAATACTTCTGTAGATTTTTGTTGTGATGTTAATGGCTACTTTGGGCACCACTTCTAGCACACTGAAAGCTTTAGATATGGGATTAAATGATGGGAAAATAACGAGGGATTTTGCTTTTGGAAATTAGTAAACCATTACATCCTAGACAAGGTTAAAACATCAGGCTTTCAAAAGATACATTCTTCATTTTATGAAAACTTGTCTCCCAAGCAGATTAGATGAACACTTGACATATTGATTTAATTATAGTCTTGTAACCATTGTCTCCCCAGAACTGTTCCCTTATTGAAAAAGTGAACTATGAAATGTGTTCACATAAACATGTATTAAACCAGTTCAACTTATAGGCATGCTAATACTTATGTATCACATAGAATATAAAATATTCTTTTGCTTTTGTAATTTAATTTAATCCCAACATACAACAGACACATACAACCGAGAGTGCAGCAGACATCGCTTCTGAGGCAGGGATCAGGAAACTAAAGTTCAGAGTCGGAAGGGAAGTCATTCCAGTGCACAGCTAGACATGGGGAAGCCAGGACTGTGAGACTTACCAAATTTCATTCCAATTCTTCTTTACTGTGCTGCTATCAATGAAAGATAAATATCTACTTTGACTCACATCCCTGTATATGCATTTTGATACACCGACCCACTTACTCTCCAAATATGCCTGAGGAACTCATGCTCCAGCATATCTCACAATACAATGCCATTGAGGGTCAGAATTCCCTGTTGCTCTCTGGCTATTTTTATTTTTTAGATCCCTACAGAAGTAAGATTGTCATCAAAGACAATCCAGAAAGTAGTTTAGTCAAGAGTCAGGAACCATGAATCACCATCAGAGGTCGCAGGCTTTTCTGAAACTCCTTGAGAAATCTACGGGAAAACAAACTTGAGGATGAACAGAACTAAGGCAGAATTTCAAAAGTTGTGCTCTTTTCCTTCAGCCAATGGTTCCTACCTCTAATCACATCTCAGAAATAGCTGGGGAGCTTCCCAAAGATGCCAAGGACTGAACAGTTGCCCGGGCAATTAGCATGTCTGGAGATGAGCAAGAGCGTGGATACTTTATAGAACTCAGATCTCAAGAGCGAGGTCAAGCTGAGAATGGACAGTAGCTCAGGGAATACAGGCCCATCACTGCTTTAGAAAAGGCAAAGCCCCATGGAAGACCTGACCTGCAGCAAGTCCAGGAAAAAGTGGGACTTGCATGGGGAGCACTGGATCAGACGCCTGCGGTCATCACAAGTGGGAGGATGACACAGGGACCTTTCTCCCCTGCCCTCTCCCCGGATCCCAACCCCTGCCTCCTGGGGGGTCCCTAACTGACGAAGATTAACTAACTTTTTTTTATCATGCCTTCCAGGGTGCACTGTTGCTGCTTGTGGGGCTTCGCGTGTCTATTAGGGTGACAGGTTTGTTACCAAAAACCCAAAGTGTGATAACTCAAGTTCATCCTTTAAGAAAAAAATTCTGGAAATGTAAAACCTAACAATTTTATCTTTCCCAGTATATTTGTTCCTTTTCTAGTCTCTGAATTTTCTTTTACATGTGAATTATTTTGTGGATTGAAATTAAATATAAGTTTTAATTACATATATTAGAAGTTTAAGAAATAAATGCAGTCAGAAACACTAGTTTTCCATTGTAACTGTTAACAATATAATTGAGGTTGTAGCATTTACCAACCTTTATTTGGACTCTAGCATACCACAGGGAAAGTCCCAACTTTGCCTTTGATTTATATGATTATAATAGTGTTGAATGTAAAATCATTCTGTAGTATATTCTGAAGCAGTTGTAGCCTTTGTCCCACTATTCTGATCTTTTCCCGGCTACCCTGATAAAAACACAAGTTCTACACTGAAGAATCTCCACAGGAATTAACTCTGTATCAACAGACAAAGAAATCATTCCTGAAATACATCTGATGACATGATAGACTGGGAAAGTCAAATCTCTCCAGAAGCAAAAATTAACTATGATTACTTGATGTAAGACATCACTCAAACCAATCAAATGTTATTTTGGGAAATCATAAATTTATATCCAGCGTCAGTTTGTCACTCATTAAGTTCTTATAAGAATGATTAGGAAATTATCTTAATAAGTAAACGTTAGTCTTAACCTCTTCTTACTTTGATGGCTTAAAAATACAAGTTTATATCAACCCATTGAGTCTCAGTAAAGGCTCTGCCAGTTTGGAAGGTAATTTATTCTAGTATTAATAAACTTTATCCAGGATTAACAAGAAATTCTTATGTGTGTTAGCACAGGTCTAAAAATGTGGCCTTAGAAAGAATATTAATACTTTCTGGGTATCTACCATGTTCTGACACAATGGACATGAGGTGCTGGGGACAGGGAAAGTCTCATAGACTTGCAACTGTTCCCTCCTCTTCACCTGAAGCTCAGGGGCAGCTCGAAGTCTTTCCAAGTATCACTGAGTGACTGACAGGGATCACCCCCACCCCGCCCCCCGGCAGTGACCAATGACAGCAGGCAAAGCTGCTTCATGGGGAGTCACTGATCCTCCAGCTGTATTTTGCTTGTCACTACTTTGAAAGATGCGCGCTTTGAAGATCTCAATTTTACAGAAAAGGAAAAAAGCACAGTGTAACCTATAAATCAAGGAACACAGAGGTTTTAGAGCCACAAGCAAGGCACTTTGGTGGTAATTCAAGAGCTCACAAAGAAGGCAAAGGTGATAAAGAAAATACAAAAAGAATCTATGAACTCAGTGAAGAAGTCAATTTCTTCTTCAATAACCACCTTTAAAGTAACACAGGAAAGGTGGAGCTAAAGCCCATCCCTGCCTCAGCTAAAGAAGAAAGGTCCAATCACAGGAGACTCCCAGGCTGCCTGAGGGCCCTAATACGCAGTTCTAGGCTTGGGCACCTATTTGTCTCCAAATACTCCCAACATGAATGTCAATACTGTCTTCCATCATTATAGAGCCTGGAAAAAAAATTCTGATAACTCTTTGATAATTGGTCAGTTCCCCAAACTGGCAACAGAAACTTTTCACAGAATGACCTCCAGGCCTCTTTCATTAGTGTGTAGCCGTATGCTTTATCTCTGCACTCAGCTCCTGGTCTCCCAGAGAAATGAGAGAAGAGAAGGGTGATGTCACTCACATTTCATCCAATTTCCTGGACTTCACATGTTTTCTGCACACAAACAATGAAGGTGTATGATCAGAAAAAAGGCCTAGAAAGCATAACCATGGTTAACTGCTCTTAATTTCATGCATCCACATGAAATCAGATATCATTTACTTGGATGTCAACTGGAATGTGTGACAATCCACTTGCTGAGGTTGATCTGTGAGACCGTAAGTAGATTGGAACACAAGTTTGTTGCTTCCAGAGGAGCTGATTAAATTTTCTCAGCCTCTAGTTGTTTGCCTGTAGTCTAAAGTCAGTCTGTTATCAATTTTACTTTTATAGATATTTTTTTCTAGTACTGGAGATTGAAGCCGGGACCTTCACACTGAGTTACATCCTCATCCCTCTCTGTTAATTTTTATCTTGCTAAATTGCTCAGGCTGGGTTTGATCTTGTGGTTCTCCTGCTTAGCTTCCCAAAGTGCCAGGACTGCAGGCCTGTGTCACCACGCCTGGCTGTTTTTCTATTTTCACTCACCTGTACGCGAGCATTCCACTCCACAAACATCCGCTGCCTGAAATAACTGACCCACAAACATCTGCTGCCTTGTAACTGACCCCTCTAGCCTGAAACTTCTTCATCCCACACCATCCCCAAATACATACCTAAGTACTTATTATTTACCCACGACCTATAGTGACTTTTAAAAGCTCAAAACTGTGTACCACTCCTTGCCTGGAAACTCTCTAAAAACTTTTGAGTTCATTCAATAAAGTAGAAACTCATGTACGTGGCTCTCCCGTGGCCCAAAACCACAGTAAGACCACTATTCTAACCTCCTCTTTCTTCTTAATTTTTATTTTTACTGGTACATGTCCGTAGCCCACAATGATTGCATCCCTCATGGAGAGTTGGTTAGTAGACATATCACATCTTGATTCTTTTTCCATCTCCTCTCCCTGCTTCAGGCCCCTGCTTCCATCTCTTGGTCTCCTCCCTTTAGCAAAAGAGCTATCTTCCTACTTCCTAATTTCTGTCTTTTATTTCGCTCTTTATTTATATTTCCAGTTTCTCATATAAGAGACACCATGCAGTATTTAAGCTTGCACATCTGATTTATCTTACTTAACATTGTGATGGGATTGTTAACTAATACAACCACTATAAGAATCAGTAATGAGACTTCTCAAAAGAACTACAACTAGAATCATTCCATCCAGCTCTTTTCCTTCTAGGTTTTGTCTTCCCCAAAGATATAAAGACATTGCACTAGAGTATTCGTGCACATGTGTCTAGCAGCACAACTCACAGTAGCAGAATCTAATCTCTCTGGCCACTGCTCTGCTAGTCCTTTCACCTGGGCAGAGTGGCATCCAACACCTCAAGAAGTTCTCACAAGCTCTGCCTGGCTTATTCCTGTTTCAGGTACCACCTTCTCTTCTGAGTGATTTCAAACAACCGTTTGGCTCCCTTTTCCCGGACCTTATTCTTCTTCATAGTACCTGCCAGAATGCGACTTACACTATGTCCTTTGTTTAGGCCTCTTTCTCCCCAACACATGAATCTCTACAAAAGGAAACAATGTCTTCTATTTCCACTGCTATATCCTCCACACAGAGAACAGTGCCTATCACACAGTAAATTACTACTAGGTGGTGTATCAGGTGAGTGATTTCTTATGCTTAGATATCCTTTCATATCCTATGCCAGTTATATAAAAATAATTACTTCACTTTTCTTAGAATACCACACAATTCAAATTTCTCACTAACTCAGTCCTGATTTATACTCAATTACTCAATGAACACAACTCTCGTAGGAGATATAGGTGACCCCATAAAGACAAGAACACTGTGGTATATCTTCATGAAATCTTACAGCTACCTTGTTTTTCAGAAAAAGAAACTAATTTGTTCTTTTTTTAGTTTCATTTGAGATCAAAGAAGATACTAATTAGAATCCTTTGCCCTTAATAACACCGGTTAATTATACAACACTGGTATAATTACACAATATTGAATTTTTAAGCTCTATTAATGTCGTGGTAGAGTTATAAACTTAAAATTACCAAAGCTAGGTGTGATGATGTTAAAATATGGCCATAAATTCCTTGACATCCACCTCACTGGGAGGTAGACTTTAGGTCTCTCTCACTTGTATCAGGAACAATCTTGTGACTGAGTAATAAAGACTTCTGGCTAGAATACCTTTGGCCATGTGTCTTCTACCTCATTCTCTGGAAACAGGTGTCCACCCTCAGCCAAGCAGAGCTTTATGCACATCTGACTACTCTGTAACCTGGTGGGGAAGAGGCCAGGTGGAAATATGACAATCCACAGTACCAACTGAGGTCCATTTGAACACTACATCCCCCGCCAGCCCTCCTGGATTCCCAGCCAAGTCCCGCCAACACAGAGCTACAGCCCCTGCTGCCATCAAGGGACAAACAAACACAGAACTCCAAGTCCAAACTACCCCCAAAACTTAGAGAAAAGTTTAGTGAATAGTTGTTGCTTTATACTTCTACATTTGGAAATAATTTCTTATAAATTTATGCATCAGAAATGTAAAAATTAAGTTTTGTGCCACATGCTATTTCCTCACTATTATTCTGACTGTATTTTCCATATGGTAAAAAAATGATCCTTATGGTTACACAATGCACTGGTTTTTTATATAGCAAGACAGAAAAATATTAAAACTAGAAGTCACTGGGCTGGAGATTTAGCTCAGTGGTTCCAGCACCTGCCTCACAAGTGCAAGGTCCTGAGTTCAATTCCAGTAACCACATACCATGCTGGGCGTGGTGACTCACGCCCACCTGCAATCAATACCACACACCACAGTGCTGGGCATGGTGGCTCACACCTGTAATCCCAGCACTCAGGAGACAGAGGCAGGAGGATTGCTGAGTTTGAGGCTTGCCTGGGCTACATAGTGAGCTCAGGGCCAGCCTGAACTACAAAGCAAGACCCTGTCTCAAAACAAAACAAAACAAAACAAAACAAAACAAAAAAAACCAGAAGTCATTGTTGATGTCCATGTTGTGGGAAAAAAAGCAGTCCACTAAGTTGCACCTGATCAAGATGCTGAAGCACCTCAGAAGTGGTCAAGCCATGGGCCTGCAGTTCAAGGCAGTCTACCACCTGTTCTATGGAAAATAAAGAAAATATTGACCGCAAGGCCTAAATATTTGTGACCTTGCCTACTCCCCCAAAAGCCTTACTAACCCCCTAAAGAATAACAAAAATGAAATGAAAACATATAAGATGTGATCCAAACAGAGTGCATTTCAATAAAAAGTTGTGATACTGAAATGTGCATTTCTGAATATTCTTTTCTGTCAGCTGACAAGAAAAATTTTCATGAACATCAGCATATTTTAATGGGCCTATTTCATGATTTTTAGCAATATTTTTTAACTTTTTGTAAGGATTTGTATTCATCTTTGTTTTGGGTTTGTTTTGTTTTCATTTTTTGTTTTTGTTTGCTATCAAAAAGAGAAGGATTAAACACAGGAGCAGAGTAGGAATTTCTCATAGTTTTCTGTGGTGTCACCAGCAAATAAAAAAGGAGGAAAATTGGTATGTGACATCTGGGGGCAACAAACTGTTCCTCAAAGGACTAAACATTTTACCCCTGTCAACTATCCCCTGTGTGTCCCAACTCCTCAACCCTCCTGCTTCAACCACAGTCAAAACTCAGAGATCTGGGGCCGAAGGGTTAGCTCAGTGGTTCCGGCACCTGCCTCGCAAGCGCAAGGTCCTAGTTCGATCCCCGGTAACCACATATAATGCTGGGCATGGAGACACACCCACCAACAATCAACACCGCATACCACAATGCCGGACGTGGTGGCCCATGCCTGTAATCCCAGCACTTGGGAGGCAGAGACAGGAGGATTGCTGAGTTTGCGGCAGCTTGCCTGGGCACCATAGTGAGCTCAGGGCCAGCCTGAACTACAAAGCGAGACCCTGTCTCAAAAGCAAAAAAAAAAAAAAAAAAAAAATACAGAGATCTGGATGTCTTTAACCTCTGACTGAGTCCATAGACTTTATTACAGGACCAAACAGTATGGAAGAGAAAGCCTACTGTCCTAGCTACCCTCCTGTCTTAAGTGATTGGGCTGCACTGGCCTAAGCAGCACTATATAATATTGTTGCTTTCAAGTGAGCTTCAAGTTGCAAATCCTACTCAGAAAAGTAGGGAATGTTCAACCTGAGTATTATGCCACGGCAATACCGTGCCTATTCACCCTGTCTTTTACTCACTACAGTTTAAATATTTAACAACCAGGCCTAGAATAATATTGAGTTTGAGTTGAGTTAGTATTATTGAACAAGCTCCTAAGATCAAATTCAGTCTTTATTATTACAACCTTATCATTACCATTTATAGCTAATTTATTTCTTCAAGAAATAAAAGGAGGCCATTCTGGTTTAACAGCCCAACTAATGCAACTATATCTCAGTCTTAGTGTCCTAAGACAATCCTTTTCTCCCCTGTATCGCCCAACATTCTTAAACACAGTGTTCTCCAACTGTGTGATGTGTTTGCCTCCTAGTTTTCAGGGCCCTTGAAGTTTTCCTGATACAAAAAGAAAAAAAAAAAGAGTTTATTTTTACCAGTTGGTAGAAGATACTCTACTTTCAAAGCAAGAGAATTTTTAATCAGTTCTTTAAGGCTTCACAGTTACCATAAATTTCACAGACACACTGTCACCTATTTGAAAAGGGCCGATACCACCTAAATGCTAACCAGTCTGGGGTGTAAGAGAAGGATGAAGGAGTGACCGGCTCCCCATAACTTGCACATAGCTGAGGCTGACATTCAAGCAGATTTTTGGAACAAATCATGTTTATTTTTCAACTCAAAAAAATAAGCCTTGTTGAACAAAAAAATAAATAAAAATTTTTCCAGGGCTAAAAGCAAATAAATGGATTTTCCAGAAGGTCAAATATAAAAAGAATATTTTCTTTGTTCCTACAATATAGGTATATTTTTCTGAAAGGTTTTAAAATGTTCTGATAAAAAGTATCAGTTAAACAATTAGAAATTCGGTAATATTGATTATATAAATATCTACATAAAGTAATAATTAAAATCAAAATGTTAATGTTAGAGTATTTAACTATTTCGATAAAGAACAGGAATTTTTGAAGTGTATGCTTTGAAATACAGAATTATCTAAGTGTGAAAGATCCAAACTTACCATGAAGTATAAAAATTAGCCTTTCTTTCTACCTACGGGTAAGTCAAAATTCCTGTGTAAATTTTCCTCAAAGTTTTTAAGAAGGAATTATTCAAAAAGGAAAACATCTCTGAAGCTACATAATAAAAACTTCAAGAATGAGGATAACCCTTCTTAAACCCTAAATGTATAGAGAATAGACAAAATAAAGTACCTTCTACACACACACACACAACCAGTGTGTATATGTTTATTAATTGTCTTAAAATTTTATTGAATGCAATGTACATTGATTTGACTGTGATTACTTGTATGGCCATATATAAATTATTTACTATAAATATGCTTGAGAATATATCTGATCGCAAAGCCAAGTATAAGAGTAAAATGAGTTGGGGGTAGGGTTGGGACTAGGGTTAGGATACTTAGGCTAGGGTTGCATTTAGGGGGTTGTGGTTGGAGTAAGGATTAAGGCTGAGCTTGGGTTTAGGTTTAAGGTTGGGATTAAGGTTAGGGCTCGATTTCACATATTTAAGGTTATGGTTAGAGATGGGGTTGTGTTTATGGGTAGCATTAGGGTACTTATGATTAAAGTTAATGTCATGCTAAGGGTTCTGATTAGCATTAGGAAAGACAACCAATAACCTAAGGACACCAGAACCTGCCCTGGAGGGAAGGTTATATGCATGTGAGTGTCATGAATATTGATGTTTGAGGGTGTGATGGGTGTTGGAAGTGAGAACATTTATGTTCCTCTCTAGTATTTCAATGTCATTGGAATGGTGTGGTGGCAGAGCACTTGCCCTTGGCAACCTACACAGCGGGCAGCCCAGAAAACATAAGTGATGCTGTATCACTAAATAAGAGCAGTTACTAAAATGTAGAAAACTCTACACATTTCAATTTTAACATTTTACAGTAAAATTGATAATTTTTGATATCATACAGTTGTCTGGAAGGCTGCTACATTTGTGGTTGTAATTAGCTGCCATGAAAACACATACTTCCTCTTTCAAGTAAGAGAACGTAGAGGACAGTCATTAACTCTGCACCTGAATCTCTAACCTATATTTCAAGTGCATTTTAATCATGAAAATCAGGATTGAATTTATCAAAAAGATAGGCAACATTGCTCATGTGGGAACCAAGTGACCTGGAGTCAAGAGAGAAGCAAGAGTCCTGTACAGAGTCACCGCTGTCGCCAGCCAACGGGTCACCACGTGTGCTTGGGTGAGCGAAGAAGAGACTCATCAGAGAGTGACTGAGGAAAACTCCACAGGGTAAATGCAGCCATTCCTGTGGAGCGCACAATAACTTAGCCATTCTAAAGCATGGGCTCTGCGCTTCCAGACTAATGGACACCCAGTTGTTGATTCTGGCTTAGGCATATGAAGCACATATCTCAGAAGATTGTTATTTTGTAAGAGAAGTAACTTGGGAGGGAGAAAACCTCTGCGCCCAAGGAATGGGGATAAAAGCCTACTTTTTGAAGTCCAAAAAAAAAAAAATGGGGCCTCTTAGAATGCAGAAAAAGGCAGAGCCCATCATACCCCATATCTTTCACTGCTGCTTTCACCAGGACCAATATTTTCCTGAATGAATATGTTCCTAATGAACAGAAATAATCCACCAAGAAAAGCAGGGCCCACTGTGAAGCTAAGAAGCCCGATAGTCCCAGCTGCTTATTATTCAAATCGCCACCATCAACCCGGGACAGAGCACTGAAAAGTGGAATTTAAGCAACATAGAAAAGTATCTGACAGGAGCACAGAGGCTCAGAAGCAACTGCTTCCTCAGCCTTTGTCCTGAGCTTCATCTGTTTGCAGGCACACAACTCTCTATATACATCCTCCCCTGTAGAGTTGAACCACACCACACCTGCCCTCCTGGGAACCTTTCATTGCCACAGAGACAGGCGCAGGACCTCAGCCACATGATCAGACAACTCTGCCATCTACCCATGGTCTCCACCCAGATCCTTGCTCCACACTGCTGGTCAAAAGGAAATTCTCAAAGGATGATAACAGCCTGAAATGCTCTGAGAAAGACGGTAACTTCCTCACTGTGTGTGTCAGTCAGTGCTCAGTAGAGAAACAGATTCAATATGTGTAAGGTTTATGAGGCAGACTTACAAGTATGGAAGAGTTCCAAAGGGCCGCCCGTGTGCTGGAGGTCAGAAAGATCCAGTCAAAAACTGCAGCTCACTGCACAGTCCCACGCGAGTCCACATCAGGCCTCTGGCTCCCTTCAAGAGACTGTGCTCCGAGACTGAAGGGCCTGCCCTGGAAGCCAGGAGATGATGCCCAAAGTGAAGGTGAAGAGTGGAGCTCCTCCAAAGGAACAGCACTGAGCCTTCTCCTTCTCTGCCCTTTATTCCATTCAGGCTACAGTCCCACTGCTTGGTGTCACTCATACTCTTCAGTCAGCCCGTCATGCAGTCACACCAAGAACTAAGCTAAGCCAAGTAGCTGGACATTTCTTACCAAGTAGACGAAGCAGTTGACTATCAAAGTAGGCTTTACTGTGAAGACATTTGGACCCAGTAAGAAGTTTCTCAGTGTCACATGTAAAACATCTTTGCCAGGACATCACGATCGTGATGATACACAAAGATTTCATACAGGATATGAACTCTTTACCAATACTTCTTAAAGACCAAGACAAGCTGTGACTTCATAGCTGTTCTGAACTACACAGTGAACTGTCAGTTTTCAGTGACTCAGGAGCCATCTTCTGCTCCAGCTCAGCAAGGGCTGTGTGACGTTTCCTCCAACAAGTTCCTTCTCTGCCCTCCTCAGCAGGTTCCCACTTGGCCACCACCAAGGTGGCTGAAGTGTCACCATACCACCCTCAACACGGAGAACAAGAACCTTTGTTGGTCATGAAAAAGTCGGTCATGAAAAAAGCATTGCAGTTCTCCCAGAGAAATACAAGTCCATCTCCATTTCAAGTAGTTTGATTTGTGGTAATAGGAGAGTGACTCCAATTTGGGGCTTGAGCTTTATGTTGTGACTAATATTAATTTAAATGTCATGCATCAAAGAGCTGGCCTGATCCTCTAAACTGCATTAAAACCCACCATGGCATTTCATTGTTTCAGAAACACGCAGTGCCGTCTGTAAAGCATTATACATTTTAAGCACAGAATCTTATCTCTATTTTCTTGTGCATTCCAAAATTCCCCCAAAAATACTGATCAGAGACAGTGCCCACATTCCAAGTCTGTGCCACAAGTTTGCTGCAAGTTAAGGGAGGAACAAATTAAAATAACAGATGTTTGGGTTGCCTGGTCCTGTTATTTTCAAAACTTCATCAACAATGTAAAGTTCTAAATTAGAAATGTACTCCAGTTCTATTGTTCCCTATGGAAATGTCTAACTGAAACCAGAGTCTAAGAATTCATTTTCAAACAAATATTCTAACTTTGGTTTTGAGAGAGGAAAAATAGATACCCTCTGAAAAGAGAAGAAAGTTCAGTCTGAGCCTGATCCGCCCCCGCCCCCACTCAACGCCGCAGCAGGGAGGAGGACTGAACCCATGCTGACTGCTCTCCAGGCTCTCAAAGACTTAGTGACTCCATGGGGTGTGCCCCCTGGCTTCCGCTGTCCAGGGACAGGCAGTAGGGGAGGCTGGTGACAGCTAGGAACTTGTGTGGGGCTGGCCCCATCAACTCTCAGGATACCTCCACAAGAGGTGCTCTCCCTCACTTCAAAGGCAGGGAGCTTCAGAAGCCCCTCCACCGGGCCTGTGTGCACCCCCTCGGCCATCCTGCTCAGCCCCCTCCAGGTTCTGTACACTCTGGAAAGAAAGTGATTAGCTCTCTCCTGGCCTCAAAGGGAAGCTGGAAGAGTCCTTGCTTGTGCTCCAGTCCGCACTGCTGGTGCCTTTGCGGTACGTATTAACACACTTCAAAGGGACAACCCAGGGCTGAAATTACATAGGGCTGCAGAAGAGCTCTTATCCAGGCTAAGGATGGAGATGAGACCATTACTGACACAGAGCCAGTTTTAACTGAATGTTAATTTATTTTTATTAGCACATATTTGCAGTGTAAATGACTTCACTTCGTTCGGTTTCCTTCCCCCTCTCTTTTCCACTCCAATCTTTTGGTCTTCTCTCCATTCGAAAAGTTCTATCTCCCTGTTTCCTATTACCTTTTATTTTGCTCTGTAATTTATGTATAATTTTGGTTTTCATATAAGAGAAACCATGTAGTATCTCCATACTTTTTCCCTATTTTTATTGTTCCTCGAATCTTTTTATCCTAGATTGACTCTCATGTCATCTCTTCCATGACACTGCTCCTGACTCCACTATCCACAGGGATCCCTCCATTTTCTGAGCTCTTAAAAATACATGTGGTACCTGCTGCCAACTTCGCACTCTATTACATACCCACCTGTATTGGGCTTCGGTTTGTATTTTAATGCTGACTCCTCAAATTGATTTTGAGCGTCTCAAGGGCAGACAGAATGTCTATGCTGACTTTCAGGACCCATCAGAGGCAGAGAGGAGAAGGGATCCAAAAGAACCATTTGGCAGAAGCTCCAGATTCCAAACATCAAATTTAGATTTTTGATGATAAAACCAATACAGTTACACCTAATCTTCCATAAGTACTGTGGCAACAGTTACAAAGAGGAACATTCCACCCAACAACCTTAAACCTACCAGCTTCTGTCATCTTCTTTGGTATTACCTCATTCTAATACCCCCAGAAGTTTCAAAAATATAAAATTAGCTCAGATTCCCTCAAACATTCCATAAGGCCTGACCAGTGTCCCAAAAGATATGCTCAGAAAGTGCTCCCTGATAGTTGGCACCACTTTGCACAAGCTGTCCACTCTGTGGACGGCAAGGGAAGTGCTATACTGCAAAGCCCAAGCTTGGAGACTCAGAACAACTGGGGAAGGTCTGAGGTCACCTCACTGGAGCCCTCTACGATGTGTGTCTTCTAGGTCTGTTCCCTTCTCTAGTGCTGTCTTGTCTTCCTCCTGACAACAACATTAGTATCAAGGCTCAGGATACCTTCTTTTTCCATTGGTGAGGTACTTCTAAAAACTTGAGGAGAGGCAGGGTTCCAAAACTTAAGCTGATACAGTTCCAGAACAATAGTTGCACTTGACTTTTCTCTCACAAGAAAGAGCCAAGCAGGAGATTCTGAAGTAAAGCCAAGTTTTTTCAAAGAATGGTAGACCATAGACTACTTCAAAGAATGGTAGTAAGGTCAGAGAAACTGGACCAGACTGTGATTATAGTGCAATTCCCAGAATCCCAAAGCTCTTTGGAGAATGATATGGTGACCCAAAATGTGAGACTAGTAAAGGGAAACATGAACTGGTACATTTGCTTTAGAGAGAGATTTTAGGGAAGCTGGTCATCTTCAGTCCTGGGTATTTCTTTCTACCCCGGGACCACACTATGACTAACTCTATCTCTGTCTCTACCTGTCTTTCTCTGTCTGTTTTACTCTACTCCTTCTAGATACTATAGAATGGCACCCTGCTGTCCTTTGCAGAAATGCATGACTATGACTTGTATAGGCCAATACCAAGTAAGTGACACAAAAGTCTGTGAATGAATCAACGCATCTCCGAGGCCCCATCTTGCCTGTCATAGGTCAGGAAAGCATGGAGATGGATCTTCCTTATATCTAGACTAGAGTAAGAAAAATCGGCAGCCCCCAGCTTCCCAACAAGGGCTTTTTACCACAAAGAAATAAATCTTTATCCCTTTAAACCACTGAAATCTTGGGATTATGTCTTACCACCCTCTAACCGCCTTTATCTGGATAGCTAAATGCAGGGATTAGCTCACAAGACTTCACTGCTCCTCCTACTGAAGTTCTTTTAAGGATGCATTTTTATATGCTAGAGAATTACAGGAGCCACAGGACGAGGGAAGCACATATTACCAGATTAGCCACGAGACCCATAGTTAATTAAAAATGTTATTTTTACATTTAGACCAATTTGTACAGTAAGTACAGAATTTTGTAATTTTATGGTATAATGGAAGATTTCAAGGAGTTTCAGGCACATGGATTTAGAGAATGAAAAGAGGGATTCAGTAGAGGGGATCTCGTTCCTCAGCTAGTGACTGCAGCTGGGTGAGCCACTTCCAGTTTCAGCCTCCTGTGCCATGGGTGAGGCGATGAGCCCTCTGATGTTCTCAGCCACACAACAGAAATGTCCTCATGGAATAAGAGCCACTCTGCCTTCACTGTCCACCTGCAAGTGATGGGCTGGTGGCAATAAACAGGCTCCCCTACCTCCAAAGCACTGCTTGTTTACAGAGAGAGATCTAACAAATATTCTGCTCTCCCTCCCTTCCCAGTCTTCACCTTACAGAGGTGGAAAGCTGGGAAATAAACACAGTTACCTTGCTCTTTGTTTTAGTCACTTTCCCATCACTGAGACAAAATGGTCACCACCCACTTAACCCGATACTCACTTTGTCTCATTGCTTCCAGTGGTTTCAATCCAAAGTCAGTTGTCCTGAGATAGAGACTGTAGGGGGCAAGTTCTGGGGGAGGAGGGCAGCTCATCCCATGGCCAGGAAGCAAAGAGAGAAGGGAGGAGCCAGGGACAGGAACATACCCTACTAAGTCAGAACCCCAGTGACCACCTCCTCCCGGATCCCTCCTCCTAAGAGCACATCAATTATGAGCTCAGACTTGATTAATCCATTGGTGAGTACCACGCACTGGTGACGCAATCACCTTTCAAAAGGCCCACCCCTGAATGCATGGGACTTTGAAGGAACATTTTAGATCTAAATCAAAACATTCCTTTACATAGCTCAAAAGTCTTCCACTATTTGATCTTTGTAATCTAATCAATCAATTCTGTGTTGAAATGATTAAATATAGTACACAATGAACAGATTCAGTAGACATAGATATACCCCTCAGAGAATGTTCACTAATACTACATGACTCTTACTAGCTGTTTACTGGACCAAGTAGGAGTTTGAATGAATAACTTCTGCAGTGATTTCAGTGCCATGTCATTCCAAAAAGCAATAATCTTAAATAAAGTTAGGATTTCCCATTTATGTTTTCTTTTTAAAATTAGAACTCATTTTTTTTTCAGGCTTCTTTACAATTCTATGGACCCAAATTTTCAAATGGGAGAATTGAAAACAGATGAAAAGGAACCAGATTTCTGACAAAAAGAGAACTTTGAAATCATAACACACCGTATTTCAGAACTAATTATATGTTTAAGAGAACTCGATATGAAACTCTAGAAACAACCTTTCCAACATTCTTTGCATCTGTAAAGGTGGCCAAGGGTAAGTTAAGACCAATAACTCATAGAAGTCAATATTCAATTTCCGCCTGTGACTCCAGCCACAGGATGCACAGCAGGAGGCAGTATTCTGAGCTGTGCATGGCCCAGTGATGCCCCATCCGTGCTCATTAACTACCATTCTTGCTAATTTCTTCCTTATGCACTTTGTTCACCAAAGGAGAGTTGTCTCTTCTTCACTGTGATAGGCCAAATCCCTTGCAAGTATACTGCTGTTTCCTCACTTTCCTCTCACCAAACAAACTTTCTCTGCAGAGTGCTCTTGATGGAGCTTGTTTCTAGAACACCCTGACTCATGTTTTTGCAACCCTGTTATCAGCACTGCTGCTCTGAAGCAAACAAATGTAAGACATTTTCAAAAGCTCCCAAACCAGATTCCTCAGGATGGCCCCCATCTCCACCTATTCAAATTTGTCCCCCTTTGTTCCTGACCAAGATCAAAGTCACCCCCCCCACCAGTACCCCAAATGGATTATATCTCTGAACATTTGCTCATAGTACTTTCTTTGTTTGTTGATTGCCTGGAGGTTTTTGCAGTACCAGGGCCTGAACCAGGGTCTTCTCACTAACCTACCTCCCATTTTTAATTTTTAATTTTGAGCCAGAATCTCCTTATACTTCCCAGGCTGACTTCAAAGTTGTAATCCTTTTGCCTCAGCCTCCCAGAGTGTTAGGATTACAGTATCTTAACATACATCCAACCAGAGTCTGTAAATGCACAAACACTTCACTCTGCTCATCTAAATCCTGCCCAATCTGCAAAGCCTAACACTTTCTACTTTAAATTTACCTTCAATAGTAGCCCAGTTCACGAATTCTAACAGCAATTTCTATGTTTGCCATTTATCATGTTGTGTGGCCTCACCCTGTTTTACATCATTATATAATTGCTTCATTGTGTATGTCACAGATCTTTAATTTGATCAAAGGTTTATGGAAAGGAGAAAATATGTGCCCACCCAAAAACACAAAACAACAACAATAAGAATAACAAAAACAATGAAATGCTTTAAATGAGACCTCCAGGGAAAATAAAAATCTATATTATCTTTCTCAATTCTTAGGTCATCAGCTTTCAGAAATGCCCTGGTTGGTTGTATCCCTTTTCATCTACCATAGGATTCATCCCAGCACTGTTTGCCTTTCCCAGTCATACTAAATGAAGGTTCAAACTCAGATGACATCCCTAAGGGATGGAACAGCCCAAGCCAAGTCATAATTTGGACAAACCAGAGGAAATCAAGACAAAGCCACTTTCAGCTGCAGCCCATGAGCTCAGCACCTCCAGGTGTAAGACACTCCAAAAGTCAGCATCTTGCATCACAGGGCTGACCATGTAGCACAACCATCCTTGTAGCACCCCCCCCCATAGGCCCACAGCTCCATCTTATAAAGAAAACACTTACCCTAAATAAAATAAGGGCAAAAGTAGATTTATGTAACCACTGGGAGATAGCACATAGCTCTGTACACATTTCAATGTTTAGCAGAATGGTGGTAATGGTGCATTCCTCTGTATTAGTCAACTATATTTTTCAGATGACAAAGCAGCTTGTATTCCCTAGCATTAATAGAGGTAGATGGCTGTGCATGTGCCCATATACCCACACAATCTTCCTTTGTGTATTACTCAGTTTCACTAAAGGAACAGATTTAATGTAAAATATACACATATGTGATTATATAAAGGATTAACTAAGCGGGTTTACAATGGCACCCACAGAAACAGAGGTGAAAGAATGTAAAATGGCCGCCTGTACGCTGCAAAGTGGGAGGAGCCAAGCAACAGCGGAAGGCCCAGAGTTCACTGCAGAGTGCTACCATTCATGTAGAAAGCTAAAGAACCTGCATAAGAAAGTAGAAGAGTCTGCACTGGAAGATGAACATTCAAAAGCAATGGCAAAGTCCAGAGCTTCTCCAAAGAAACAAAAGGGAAGATGCCTCTTCCTTTTTTAAAGGCTATTCAGGCAACAAGCCTATTGGCTGGTGCCAGCCACATCCAGATCTGGTCTTCCTTCCTCATTGTGCAGTTTGCATGTCAATCATCCAGATTCACCCAGAACTTAACCCTTTGAAGTTAACATCACAATTAACTGTTACATTTGGCTGGTGGTTGTTCTGCTGACATGCTGGTAAGCATTCTAAAATGAATGACATAGTCTACAACATGGAGTTATTAGGTCCAAAATGTCAGTAGTGTCAAGTTTGAGACCTTGTTCTAGGATAAAAGCTATGTATGTATATATGTGTGTATATATACACATACGTATACATACACACACACACACACACATATACACACACACATACACATAGAGAGAGAGAGGGAGGGAGACATATATGATTTTGTGTGTGTGTGTGTGATTTTAGGGAAGGAATGCTTCTTGTTTGGGGTAAAACACTTGAATGTTCTGTTGTTTTATGCAAAAGGAAAACCAAGATTATTTTCTGAAATAAGGAATTTTCCAAGACCTAGTGATGGCTTGTGAACAGAATCTCTGTGGAGATCACTATGATGTTAACTTTTTTTAAATTTATTGGCAAGGGTGAGAAATGAAGGAGACAAGAAGTGTCCTAGATTTCCAAGAAGGACTCAGTGGAAGGAATTCCCTTCTAAGGGAGATAAAATGATCCCCATAATATCTCAGTGAGCAAGGGGCTATATAAAGCCAGTCAAAATTATGTTCTTTTTAATAAACATAGATGGCATCTAGACTGGTAGGATTTGGTTGAGTTGCAAGTTTCTTTTTTACATAATGCTCATTCTCTTATAATACCCCCAACCCTTCAAACACAATATAAAGCTAGAATTTTTATTGTTAGGGCGAGTAAGGATTTTTCAAGTAAAAGAGCTCATCAGAGAAAGTGCTAGTGAAGGTGGGAAGGGAGCAGGTCTGCCTGAGAACACAACAAGGACCCAATGCAGACCAGACACACACTGAGGCAAGAAAGGAAAGTTGGGTGAAAGCTTCTTGGGACACCTGAATAGTCAGAGGTAAAAGGTCCCATGGCAAAAGCACCTGTCAAAGGAGCTGTGTAAGCCTTTGATGGAATCCTTGCCTGACTCAGTCATTATCTGAGACCTTGGGAAATGTTACCCTCTGAGAAAATCTGACAAGATTCCAGAGCCTAATAGCTGGCCTCAGCCAATTAGTCCTCAACCTAGGGGACTGCTACATCACATCAGGAATGTGACCATAATCAGCTGAACAGGCAAGAGGAACCATCTACCAGAACCAGTCTCAACCTCTACTTTCTTAACTCTTGCAGTTGATTCTTTATTGACTAACACCTCAGTAGTAAATAGTTGCCAGCCAACTAAGAGTGAGAACAAAGGAAAAAAGAAAGCAAATCCTCCAGGATGAACACAGCCAGAGGAGAAAACAAATAGACTTGAGAGAGTCTAGTCAAGAAACATTTCACCTACACTGTAACTTCCCCTGGCACCAGCCCAAGCAAAACACTCAGAAGCCCACTCGGGGTTCTCTGGCCTATTGGCAACCTCTGCCCTGCAGTGATGGCTAGTTCCTTTCCAGAGTTAGAGCTACTCTGTTAAAGACTCATCACTACCCACCATAGAACTTCTAAGAGAAAATTGAGTTGAATAAATTATTAGCAATTTCATAATAAACTTCAAATCATCTTCCATACATTTTCTTCAAACTGCCAGTGTAATTTATGTATTAAACATTTAGATACTACCATTCTTCCTTGTCAACTCTGCCTTGTGTGAGACTGTTAAAAGTAGACCATCACATTCCAAGAGAGCTGAACCAGAAAGGCCTCGAGGCAGACAGGGAGCTGGAAGCCTTCTCAAAGGCCTGACAGCTCTGTGATTTTATGATTTTATAATCCCAGATGAAGAGCCTGATAGCACATTGAGAAACCTTCCCTGCTGCAGGAAAGAAAGTCAGTGAAGAAGCCAGCTGTAGAGAACGCCTCACGTCTTTAGCAACTTCCTAAAATGAACCATAGATCATGCTATCCCTTAATTTCTACACTTCTTTTTGAATAAGTGGTCATCAGAAGACATATTAGTATTCATCTGTAAATATTCTAAAAACAGCTTGCAAAATATCAAGTGAGCCTCAAAAGATTCTGAGATTTTTGGTTTTAGTCCTGGACGGTATTTCAGGCATAACCGGCAGCTATTTTTCTAGTCGCAGTGTGGACTCCGGTTCATTTCTTCCTTATATTCTTTCCACTTGCCAGCCTAGTGCAATGAATATCAATACTCAGACTTCATACAAAGTTTAAGTAAGTTTGCATAAAATACCAGGAGCATGAGAAATGCCCCTTTGTACGTACTTCCTCAAGTCCATATGACTTATGGAGGCTCTGATATTAAAAGTCCCACATACATTGTTCCCATCTTCTTTCCACAGCATTCTAGAACATAGAACCATCATTCACGTTATAAAGTACGTGCACACACAAACACACACGTACATACTGTCATTGTTGTCCGGTGACCTCAGGAGGATGAGCAGGGACACAGACGCATAACACCCAAACCAGGTGTCCATGAAGAAACTTCTTATTGCGGAAGTTACAGGCGCTTTTATAGGGTTGCTTGGGATGTGATTGGACGCATGGCGTGCTTGTAGCAGAATGTGATTGGATGCAAGGGCGGGATTAACGTTTGATGATACGTGATTGGTCTGTATCATCTGGGGTGGTGTGGTTTCTTAAAGAGCCACTGTACACATTTGTCTGGGAGCGGGGAGAGAGAGAGACAAAGACAGAGAGACAGAGACAGAGAGAAAGTGGGAAACTCCTGGAGACAAGAAAGTTTTGCCCACACCTACACACATACTCATACAGGTACACCAAGAAAGCTCAGCTTGTCAACAGCTTTGGAGAAGTAAAATATGAATGATAATTAGAAACATGTGTCCACAGCAAAGAGACTAAAAGGTCATCTTTTTCCAAATGATGTAATTAGAAAAGCCTGGAGTGCTGGCTACAGTATATGGTTTTACACAGCTTTTAACTCAGATTTCCTGTTTTAAAACAGTGCAATTTACCACTCCTGCAGCAAATATGAATTGTCACTTAATGCCAACAGAATTAGGCCTCACAACACCACCTGCCTCTAGCAATCTCCTCATTGTTAGACCCATCAGCTGAGGACGGCTGATTTACCATTCCAGAATGACCACTTAGAGTCTAGGGCCAGGACTGCTGCCAAGTTGAGAACAAGGATTTCATGTAGAAGAGAGCCCACTCGGTACTTTACATTAATGCCAATTGAAATATGCATGAATAGACCAAAGGGAGAAAGCAGTTGTTCTGAATCAGACTATTAGTCAATGCTTCTTAGATTCCTTTTCTGGTCCCACAGCTAGGATTTTAATGCTAAATAATTTTAATTGCCCAAAGACAACAGACACACACTGGCTGAAAATGCTGCATGATAGAAACTCAAACAGGCACCCAAATAGAATTGTTGTTTTAAATAGATGCCTCCGTAAATTTGTATTTAATCTCACTCATATTTATTCAATATGTTGTGATGTTCCATTAAGTATTCATTTTGCTTGTCTGCTTTGTTGCCTCAGTTCTCCCATCTGAAACACCTATCTAAAGCTGTTTACTAACAGCAGGGTTTATTCAGAACATGAAGAATAAAAATGCAGTAACAGCAAAGGAGGCCTCTCTTTCTCTGTATCTTTTGTAGTTCAGTGTATTTGTCAGCTTTTCCATCACTGGTGCACAACACCTGATGCCCATAGCATCAAGGAAAAGAGGTTTAACCTGACTCATGGTTTCAAACAACTCAGTCCATAGTTGGCTGGCTCTGAGGCAGAAAATTGAAGCAGCAACAAAATATTTTCTTACTCAAACAACAGCTTCAATAATACTATGGAAGGACGAAGTTGCTCATTTCATGGCACTGGCAAATAAAGCAGGGGAACAGTGCCAAAGGGGAAGGAATCAGGGACCAGATATTACCCTGAGATCCCACCTCCATGACCCATGCAGAAGCATGCTCTGTTAATCCCCAGGGAGTGTCTTAGGCCAATCAAATTGATGCAGTTAAAATTAACTGTAACATTCAATGTAGTCATGTGAATAACTTTGGCTCTATAACATATGAGTGGAGGGAATTTGTACAACTTTCCAGTTCCCTCACACAGATGGTATGCCCCAAATTCTCTCTAAGAAAATAACTGTGCAAGTCATAAAATGATTATATGAGAGCAAACTTTAGTGACAAAGCTTAGCCTTGATAGCCCTAGACCATACATTTATATACTCTTCCATGAGAGACAAACTTCCATTGTTCAGCATACTGTACAATAGACTCACTTTATTTTAGCTACTTATCCTGTAGCTCACCTAATTTAAAAAAAAAAGGGGGGCATCAAGAAGTTCCATTTCTTTGTTGTCCCCTTGGTTTTAGGTGCAGTAACAGAAGTAGTCAGTGATGACCAGTATGCACATCTGTGCATATACTAGATCGTAAGGCTACAGCGGGCTTGGGATAGATTATACCCTCATCCTCAAGCAGCACATGACTTCAGGCCTTCTACACTGTTCAGTTCATTGATAAAGCAAAGGAAAAGCCACTACGCTAATCCTTATTTTGTCAACCCCTTAAACCTAACTCTCAGAGAAAGCTTAGTTCATGCAGTCTGTTATAAATCAAGAAGGATATTGATTAGGAAATTTTAAAGTCGTGTGGTCCAAGCTTCCACACTTTAGTATGACTTGAAATGTGTTGTATCTGAAATATTTTTTCTTGGCATATTAAAATAAATACTTTTACTGTGCGCTATAATTTTCCAGATAAGAGGCTTTTAATATAGGCATTTCCCTTATCTAATAATATTTCTTTCTTTGCAGTATTTTAAACTCTATACTTCCCTTTTCTTTCCTTTATATCCTTGTACACTCAGAGGTCTTTTGCAATTTATAAAATCCCTTCACTTGATTCTTCTGCACCTCTGATAAGGACTGGTTTTATATGTCTTTTCTCTACTCAAATTTCTTAAAAAGTGATCTAGACTTACTGATCCTGTGTCTACGTGCTCATTCTGTCCTTAAATCCCCAAAAGCTGAGATTGCTTCCTCCAAATCTAATAATGTTTTGCCTGGAGGTTAACTACTCTGATTTCCAGATCTCCATGTTCTTGGACTATTTATTTATATATTCAACATTTATTGAGCCTCTCCCATGTGTCATGAAATATATAAGTTGTTATACAAAGCACACTGCTTGATGATTCCCCACAGCTTTGTAGTATTAGATTGTTTTAAAGAATCTCTTTGATTTTCTCTTGATTTCCATGGAAACGCATCCTTCTACTTATCATATGGCTCTGATATTCTATTCTTTTCTGGGCTGCTTTCAGGACTCCTTAACAAAGGTTCTCTCTGATGCTCAATACCAGGTCTTCTGTCTCTGTGTCCTCTCCTTTTGAAGCAAAATTAGTTCTATAGCTTCAGCCATTATCTTTTATAGAATGATTTACATCAATCAATCACTAGACATAAACTTCTACCTAAGCTTCAGGTTTATTCTCATTCACCTCATTGATTCATTACCCATGTGATCTCAAGTCTGAGATAAATTCATTTCCCTTACATAAATTCTCATTCTCAAACTTTATATATCCTAATATAGTCCTTTGTCTGGTTGTGCAAAACCATTGTTCCCTTTCTCCCTTTTTAGAAATGACCTGCCTAGACGATAGTAGATACAGAAGTTCAAATGCAGGCAACACATTTCCTTCCCTGACTTAATAGAGTTTGACTCACTCACATTTGAAAGAAAACAATCACCCATCTTCTCTTAAAATATGACAAATGGTGGGATGATATATGAAGAAATACTGATAAACAATTACATGACATAACTAGCTAATTATCCTAACAGGAATTAAAAGAAGTAATATGTGCAATCACCAATGCATTCTCAAATATTCAGGAATAGCTACTTAGATAAATAAATAGATATCACATATAGATATAGGTACAGATTGACAAAGCTCTTCCATTTTTCCCTTGACATTCTGCATTGTCAACTCCAGAAACAAATAAGACCAGTGTTTCTGGCTCCTTGTATTTGTGTATTATTATAAAGAGGAAGTGACTTTGTCAAGAACAATACATGGAACGACTCCTCAACAAAGATCTCAGCCGCATGGCTCAGGGTACTTATCACAGGGCATCAGCGACCCTTGTACCCAGGAAAGACAAATATTTCTTCATCCACCTTCATTTAGAAATGAATTACAGATTGTGTTTATTTTTCCCATTGCTCACTGTGATGGCTCAGAGAGCCATCTGACTCATTAATGCCTCAGTTACATGATGTCATTTTTGCAAAGGGACTGGGAAAGGAACTGCTATCTTCAGCCTTACAGAGGGGCAAACAAGGTAAAGTGTATCCTCAGATTAGAAAGAATACTCAAGAACTCTGCAAACAAAATAATCTGACCAATATTTACTGCATGTGTTCACAGTCTTCACCAATTTCAATCTTTGCCAATATTGCTATCATTTTACCAAATACCAAGTTTTCTATTATAAACTGTACATAACCACTAATATTAAATTGTTTATATTCTACTATTAATTGTGTATCTCTCTTCTCTTTCTTCATTTCCTAGGTCAAGTGAATCAATTGTTTCTTTGGAGTCCGGCACCATTATCAGTGCTATGGTGACTCAAAGGAAATCATAAGCCATAATTCATCTAAAAAATCTCAATAATCAATGTATAGAAATAAAGAAGTGTAAGTAGTAGGATGACAAAAGTGATTTTATTATAATAAGTATGTTAAGGGAAAGTCTAACAAAATGAATCAAGGAATGATGGACAGGAAGTTCTATGGAAGAATTTGGTATTCAGTTGGGCTTTAAATTTAGAGCAAATATGAAGGTTATACATGTGAATTTTTTTCATGCTTTTTCCAAGATCATGAGAAAAGGAAAGAAATGAAAAGGTATGAGCCTGTAGCAAAGACTTCTTTAGTCAAAACAAAGCCCCAGCAACACAGAAGCATGACCCATGAACATGCTACACACATTGCCCGGGGTGGTAGTGAGGAGCCTGGAAACCCACTGGCATAGAAAAGATTCCAACAAGATGATGGGAAATGTTCAGCAGGTGAGAATTATAACTGTTTCAAACAAAAATACGGACCAGAAGACTTTCCCAGAAGAATGTAGTTGATTTTCCCTACATAGATATTAGCCCTTGGGAGGAGAATGAGTATCTTTCTATGGAAAACATTGAATGAGCCTAAAGAAGAATCACATTTTCACTTAGGCTCCTCTAGCCTAAGTGTTACCTTCCCAAACAATAGCTGTAAAACTACCTCTCCATCCCGAGGGCTGCAGACAAAAACTCATATTTCCCATTCAATTATTTGAGATCTTACTTTCAAACATGGTCACAGCCACCAGACTTACAGAAAATGTTCCAGACATGAGACAAAGAGTCAACCAGTGTACACAACCTCAGAGACAGTAAAACATGCCAGTATTTTCAAAAATCATGTAATTGCCGGGCATGGTGGTTCACGCCTGTAATCCCAGCACTTGGGAGGCAGAGACAGGAGGATTGCTAAGTTCGAGGCTTGCCTGAGCTACATAGTGAGCTCAGAGCCAGCCTGAACTATGAAGCAAGACCCTGTCTCAAAAAAAAGATATAAAAATCATGTAATCATTGAATTACTTGTATAACATATTAACAAGGATCTAGGAAAAATGGTTTTTTAAAAAAAAACCCTTTCAAATTAAAACCCATTGATGAATTAAAACTTTAAACAACTGATTAGAAAATGAAATATATAAATCTTTCAAAAAACTAAACAAAAACGTGGGTGTAATGCTGCACACTTTTAATCCCCACATGGGAGGCAGAGGCAGGAGGATCACAATTTAGACTGCTATATAGTGAATTCAAGGCCATCACAAACTACATAGCAAGATCCTGTCTCAAAGAAGAAAAGAAACTTAAACCAAAAAAGAAAAAATACAGAGACCAAAAAAAAACATAAGTCTTCAATCCAGGAGACTCAATGTTTGAAGAGAACAGAACAAATGGAAAAAAAGAGAACAAAATTTCCAAAGCTTATGAGATTGGTCTCTAGCTTCCAACCCTCTTCAAAGATGAGAGATATTAGGTAAGTGATTTAAAACAGCCATATTAAAGGAAGTTCTAGTGACTTCCAAACATTATGAAGAGAAAAAGAGGACTGTAAATTTTCCTTCCATGAAGAAGTAACCAATTCTCTGAAACAGCAAGTTGAAATTTCTCACACTTATCAATGCTGGACATATAAAGGGTAAAAATAAATGAAAAAAGTCTCAAATTTCAAAGCAAAATAATTTACAATGATTTTTATAGAGTTTAGCTAAATTACAAATAAAATACCTACATGCACTGATGTTAGCAGGCACATAAGAGTTCATACAGCCGGGCGTGGTGGCTCACGCCTGTCATCCCAGCACTCGGGAGACAGGAGGATTGCTCAGTTCCAGGCTTGTCTGGGCTCCATAGTGAGCTCAGAGCCAGCCCGAACTACAAAGCGAGACCCTGTCTCAAAAAAAAATAATAATTCATACAATTTCCCTTCCTTGGGAAGCCAGGTGCAGCCATGGACTCCAAGGGCAGGTGAGGCAACAATGGTATTGGTGCCAGCCCATAACAAACAAGGCTCTACACGCAGGTGCACCAGTTGTCACCATCAAGCCCAAGGCCCAGCCTTGCCCCAGCTTCACCTGCAGCCTGAGCAGGGACGCTGGACTTTAAAAAGCACAATACAGGATGACTAGTTCAAGTTCAACTCAGGTCAGACATGACTTTCAATGGAAGTGAGCCAATACTTGGAAGTAAGCAAAGAATGTGTTTCAGAAACAGAGAGAGCAAACTAAAAAATATTGAACCAAAGATATAAACTAGAAAAACTATGATTGACTCAAATAAAAAAAAAGTAGCAAAGGTAAGATTACTGCCTTTTAGAGAGTTTGTCAATAATCATGGGAACTCAAAGATGATCACTGAGTAATGAAATCCCCAGGAGCAAGTAAGTTTAAAACTTGAAAATTTACCTGATTTGGTAAAGAGTTTGAAAAGTACATACAATGGTCTTATAAGAAAGCTACCATAGAAAGAGAGAACAGGCATTCAAAAACAAAATCTGTGACAATAAATTGAGAATGATTCATTACAGTGATTGAGAAAGAAAATACATAGTTTTAATAATAAAAACTAATTTGATAAATGATAATACCACTGTGCAGACAGGCTAAAGACAGGAAATGAGTGTGAGAAGCTCATATCTTTACATTCAAGAGAGGAAGTAAATGATTTCTAAACCTAATCAATCTCAAAAAGCTATACAGATAAATGATTTTTGTGAGTTAAAGATTCCTTTGAGAAGCAGGACTGAGGAATTTGGGAACAGGAAGAAGTTGAAATTTCTGTCTGAGTCTTTCTGTACTTTTCTTTTTCTACCAAATGAGTATGATTTTACATTTTAATATTGTTAATAAAGAGTGCCCAGGAAGATGACTAGGATTTGGCAAAGGTGTGAGAGCACACATCGAATAATCAAGGAGAACTGAGAAGGCAAAAGCACTGTGTTGGAACAAGGCATGGTGGAAACTCAGGCTGATGGGGTCAGGAGTGTCAGAGCATAGCAGCTGAATGGGAGCTTTGGACTGACGTTTTCTAGGAACATCTTATTGGCTACCGTAGGCACAATGCCACAGCTCACTTTCCTCTCTCTTCTGAGCTGTTGCCATAGTAAGTTTACATGAGCATCAGGGCTGTCTACAACCCAGATTAGTGGTCATCAACATCAGCTTCTCATCAACTTCACCCAGGGATACTTTTTTCTAAAAGTATGATCCCTGGGCAACATCACAAAGCCAGACTCCAAACAATGGCTCTCAAAGCACGGTCCTCAGGCCAGCAGCATTTGTATCACCTGGATGGTAACTTGTTAGACAATAAACTCTTTCAACTCACTCCATAATACTGTGTCAGCTACACCTTCCAGAAGATTCTGCCACTGGCTAAATATGGAGAACTGCTATACAAATACCAGTTCTTATGGAAGTTTTGGGGTTGGGTAACTAATTATATGACTTGAAAAGCTACTTAGTCACTGTAAGATCTAGATTTCTCATCTAATCAGAAATAGAGATAATATGTCTAATTCACAGTTTTCTGGAAAAATTACTTTGAATAGTGACTTTGGTACATATAATCTCAATGTATTATTTTAAAATGTTATTATCTTAATACTAAACAAATATTTTAAACTGTTCAGTCCAGACAAGCCAATCTACTTACTATTTCATTTACCTGTGTCTGTATTGTGTTACTGACCAGCTAAATGATTCTTCCCTCAAGAAACTCATGATAGAGGAAAACTATAAAGATAAACACACTGCTAAATCTTAATAAATGTTGAAAGTCACCTTTTTAATATGGTGATAATGTGCTGTCAACTTGATCGGCTTGGAAACCACCTGGAAGATCAGGAAAGCATGATCTTAAGGCCCCACCTCCCTTTCTCTCTGGCGCTGTTCCCCTGCTGTACTTCCTGGCAGCCATGAACCAAGCAGAACTTTCCACCTGCCTTGGAACGAACAAACCACGGGCTGAATCCTCTGAAAGCATGAGCCAAATAAACCGTTTCCTTCTTTCAGCTGTGGGTCTCCCATGGGAAAACTGACCAATACGGTGCTATGATAGTGAAAAAGAAAGTTCAAAATATGCCTCCTTAAAAAGACTCAGAGAAAAAGTTGGCAACGGTGCAACTAGCGAAAGAATATCAGCAGTGAGAATGAGGAAAACAGAGCAGCACAGTCATGAGAATATATGACGTCTGACGTAGCCCTCCCCCTTCCTAGAGAAGTCACTGCCGATTATTCACCTATGACTTGTGAGCAATTTCAGGGTTGTGCAAGGACACGCACTTCCCCATGACTCTTTCCTCCAGTGTCTGATTTAGAGCTAAGTCTTCTCTCATTCATGAACAGCATATGCTAGCATCTGAGGAAGAACATGGAGTTTGTTAAATGGAGTACTGGGGGTCGTGCTTTGACCTTCAGAGGGACCTCATAGCACTCTGGCCTTCAGCCTTCTTTCTCTCCGTTTCTCACCTGGCTCCTTTCCCTGACCATCATTAGGCCTTCAGTCATTCACTCAACCCACCAAACTTGTTTTCGATATTAGGACTGTTTCTCCTCATCTCTCTCAAAAATCTCATTATATTTTTAGTCAAAATTCAAATGATAATTATCTCTTTTTTGAAATCATCAGTCTTTTCCAATATAAAAGGAATGATCCGTAACTAACCTGAGAACATTCTGATTTTTCATTATTATCTTTAGCTTAGCTATACTTTAAAAGCACCACTAGTACTATCTTATTATATTTCCCACTATATGGAACTCAAAAGAGATGAAACCTGGTCTTGTTCTCATACCTTACACATAAATGCTCACCCTTCTGGTTAGCCAAATTGAATTAACTTCTCTTGCTCAGAAATCACTAGTTCTACTTCAGTCCCTGTACCATCCAGTCAACATCAAGATCTTGATGTCTCTGTGTCTGTGTGGTGTATATTCAATTTCATTTCCTCCTTGATTCCAACACAAATGCACCAATCCTGCCTTCATCCATCATCCCAGAATTTCAGGCACCTTGAAGTTCCCTGGGAAACTTTCAAGAAGTACCATGACTCCAGCCCCAGTGGCAAAGACTGTGTAGCTGGTCAAGTGAGCCTTCAGCATCTGTGCACACACTCAACATGATGCTATATTTAACTACTACGCCTGGGAAACGCTAAGCTAATGAGTTTACTTCATGCTTTCCTAATAGTAATGTATTCACCTTGAAAATATCTCTATGTTCTTCTACATAATTGTTTTAGTGACTTTCACACACTTCCTGGTCTGAAGAGGATTCAGCTCCTTCTCTCCTCCTTCAGGAAGCCTTCCCTCCTTTTCCCTATTTAATCTTCTCTAGCCTTGCATTCTGATGATATTATTTCACAAGTTCATGTTTCATTGCTCCACCTTTCACTGAGTGTGAGAACTAGGAAGAAAGTCTGATGAACTAAGTATGTCACATTGAATTATCTCTTCAACTTAATCACATTTTCATATGAGCACTTCATATCAGATAAAACTGATAAAAAACTAATCCATAAATATTTATATTGATTATATTTCTATAAAGAGCTCAAACTTTGGAGTTGTTTATGCCTGGATTTAAATCCAGTTATGTGATCTTGGGTAAATTACGTAGCCTTTCTGCATCTCAGTTTCCTGATATGTAGTAAATCATATGAGTATGAATCTAACCTGCCTCATTTAATTGTTGCGATGATTAGATGAGATGAGATATGTGAAACACTTAAAAATCTGACACAAACAATTAGCTTACTAACTTATTTATTATTTGAGTGGGTAGTTTACATCTAACTCCTTTTAAACGAATACTTTTCTCATTTTACATCCTTTTTTCATGCATATTTCTTACATAAATTCATGAGTTTCATTTCAACAGATGCAAACATGCACAAAACATGCTTTAATCATTTCCGCCTCCCCATTATTCCCCTTAACCCACTCTTACCCTTAGTTCCTCATGGGGGTTTCAACTGCTATATTTTAGTAACTACCTTTTAAATCTTTTCTTCAGAAGTAAAAATAAGTGATCCTTTATTCTTTACTACCATATTTGACAGAGTGATTTCATTATACCAATGCTTCACTGTGATTATGATATCAGAATGTTCATTACACAGGGTGCTCTATGTAGTTCCATTGCTTATAGATGTGTCACTGCATTACATGCACCTGCCCACAATTTACAGACTTTAATTTACTTAGTAAATAGTAGGAAATTCTGATTAAGAATTCGCCAGAGGGGAGAAACAGAATTGAAAGGGAGTGAAGTCCCTACCATGGGCCATTTAGCTGAATTAAACCCAGCTTCCAAGAGCTGGTACAGAGAATGATTAGACACTGCAGCTCCGCTTACTACAAACCTGGAGCTGATTACAAACAATCTACATCTCCACATTTGCACACTCTCCACCCGTGACTTCCAAGCACTTCAATAATGGAACTCTACAGGGAGGAAACCTGTCTGAGTGTTTTCCCTTCACCTTAGCTAGCTCATATATACTAAAGTCGCCCCTGAAATGATACCACTGACAGCTATAGATTAGAGGAAGTGGAGAGGAAGGAGGTGAACAGGAGGGAAAGATCAGAGATTGCAAATTGTATAACTGTAAAAAAAAATCAATAGAAATTCATTATAAAATAATGCAGAAAAACATTTAGATTTGTTTACTTTGCGCTGAACCTACTCTTCATGATACTTTATTGTTTTGCTATTTAAAAAGTGTTCAGCGATTCCCACAACAAAAGTACTTCACTGCTTTATTAAAGATTATTTTTAAATGTTCACAGAGCAATTTATAGAAAAAAAATCTATGTTCTCTCTGGCTCCTGTGATGTATCCCTGATTGTTACAGGCTCAATAAACTGTTATTGTTTCATTTTATTGAAAAGTTGCAACTATGAAAACAAAAACAATGTAAGAGCTTCCTGTTCTTACTCATTCTTCACATTTCTCCCAGCCTTCTCTCTCATTTCCTCCTAGAATTGTAGTCTTTCTCCACTCCTTCACCCAACATCCTTCCATTTATTTTGTTACCAGAATGTACATTCACATTCTTGAAACAATATTTTCAGATTAAAGCTCAAGTTTTCACGGGGCAGCATATAGGTTTCTGCTGTGTTTTGCAACTGAAAGAAAACAGTCTAACAGTTTTGGATTTCCACTGTTCATTGCACAAGTTTGGTCAACTAAGAAGCCTTGGGATGCATTTATTTTTTATCATTTTATTATTTATCACTGAATGGTAAATGTAGCACCTAAGGAGAAGCTTTTTAATTTCAAGCACCTGATTTTTGAATATAGAAATCATAAAAATTTTACTCTTCTAAGTTTTTGCATTTGGCTTAGGAAATTTATATCAAAAACAGAAATAGCATTTGCTGTTCCTGCCTAATAACTAGGATAGGTGTCAGGTCACAGTGGCAAGCATGAAGAGAGTGCTCACGCTCGAGACACTGAGTTGTGTCCTTGTGAAGAGTTAAGTGTTGGGTCCTGGGTGACTCTATTTGTCTGTCTGGCAAACAAAAAAAAATATTTCAGAGATTATTTGTGCCTAGAAACTTATACCAGGCAAAGAGAACTTCTTTTTTTTTAAATTGAGTGCAGAACACTGGGGTGATCATAACATGTAGCACAAATAAGGTGGAGAAATTAGGAAAGAAGAGAAGAAAACATGGTTGTTTTCTATTTGTTCGAACTGTCATCGCTTGTTCCTCCAAGGGCCAAATTATTGAACTACTGGGAAGCCACTGGCATGATTTTCCAGCCCTGTGATTGACATAACAAGACAGAAGATCCTCCTTACTTAAAAACTTATTTTAGCAATAAAAATCCCACCAGGACTTCAGTATTTGGTGACAGTGTTTTGATCTTAGAAAAGGAACACATAAACTAGAATTGTACAGGGACCCACTCACCACTGAGTGACCAGTTAATTTTTATCAGAATCGACATTAGTGCTGGTATAGCAGCACCTACTGGTACAGTTTTGAAGTAAAAGTTGAAACCAATATGGCCAGAAATCGATTTCTTCCATCATAATGAGGAAAATTACAACATGATTTTCCCAAGCATAAAAATGACTGCTTCTTAATGAGAGAATAGAAAGGAAAACTATCACTGTGGAAAAAAATAACTCTTTGTGTGTAAAATGCCATGAAGGCAATTATTACACTGCCCCATAAGCTGAAGTTGTCATTCAGCCAGCTCCGAAAAATTGTCATATAGTTCATAGATGAAAGTGATTTTTCTTCCTCTTCCTCCTTCTCTTCTTTATTTTTAAAGGGAGTTGCATAATTACAGGAAACCATTCAGAGAAGCACTGAATAGACTGAGATAAACTAAGAGGCTTCATGTTTATTTTTACCACAGATATGAAGTCTAGTCACCAAACAATGAATAATACAGCATGTAATGTCATAGTCTGCCAGCTCTACCAGTGTCTAAACAACATCTTAACTTAAAAAGACACTCAAGAGCAGTAAGTACAAAAAAAAAATAGGGCTGCTGCAGAGATACAATACATACCAAAAGGAAAACACACCAGATCACTACAAATCTTGAGGTTCAGCAAAAGTTGACCTTGCCATTGTTTAAAAAGCCATAGCTCCTGCTTGATTAATCTTGTCTGTTCCATAATAATCCCCTGAAAAATCAGCCCTATGAAAGTAAACAAGAAGCAATGTACCACCAGTTCACCAAGTCAGACGTTGATTGGCTTCCCCTCAGCTTTCCACGCAAGCAGCTTGGTGGCTTCATCCCTGGACACACAGACCCTGAAGGAGCCCAGGAGGTGGGCAACATGAACTCTGTCCTGTCCCTGAGAAGCCAAAGCCCAAGGAAGCCCACAGGATCTAACCAAGCCGAGTCAAATGTGTTTCCAAAACGATGAAGTAAAAACCTGTTCCCTCCCAGATGAGGGAGTAATTTTCATTTACAGTTTAAAAGGATTATATAAACTGAGCATCTGCTCTTCTGAGTCTGTGCAATTTTCCCTTTCAGTTCATTTGGACTCCATAGCAATTTACCTTCTTTATTTAATGATGTAGGTACCTTCACAATCACTATGTCAAATTTTTAAGTGCCTGATTTGGTTTAAGCCTCATGGGGTTGAGAGTCTCCTGGGGACCATTCAGGAATTTTGTGTCTCCAAGACATAAAAATAGGTGGACTAGTTTGGGACTTCTCTCACCTGTTGCCTGAATTCCAGGGACAATCTCCTCCTAAGTCCCTACTTGAACACTATTTTGACCCCCTTTTCTGGACATTACCATCAGATTTACTTGTCTAAAATGCTCCTTGCGGGGTGCCTTCTGACAAACTTACTTGTTCACCTTAGCTTCAAACCAGAGCTTAATATCTGTCTTTGTTTTCCAGACAGGACTCCAGCTACCTTTACAACAGAAGCTCTCCTTCCCCCCCCCCAACCCTGCTCATCCCCTGCTTGCTGCTCAAATTAAGCAGGTAAATGCACCTGTATCTATAAAGTGCGTGTTCATTTCCACTGCCTCTGAGAGGCAGGTAGCCAGCTCTTCCTGCTCCTCACCTTCCACCAATGCTGCATCCTCCCCTTCTCTCAAAATCACCCAGTGTTCAGTACACAGACATCCACGGAGCCCACATCAAGAATGCCTGATTTCCATACTACCTTTAAATTCTCACGCATACACATCATCCCTCCCCCTGGCACAGCACCAGTCTCCTGGGGGTAGGAGCGCATTTGACGCTTTTGCATAGCCTTCTCTATAAACCCAAACAAGGTGAGTCTAAGAGGGGGACAAAGGCAGAAAGCGAAAGTTTCAAACATGACTTGCATCACACTCCAGGATAGGCATAAGATTCATCAAGAATGAAAGAGAGCTTACATGGGCACTTACTGACCAGGCAGAGTGTTAGTATTTCAAAAGAGTAAAGAAACTGAGACAAGCATTCTCTCCAAGGGAGGAAAAGTAGGATGTGCAGTGGAGCTGTGAGGCAGGAACCAGTCACACCGTGTGGCTCATTAAGTCAGGCTCTGAGATTGATTGAGTCCGAGGCAAGATAGGGAATTTTGCATTCCTGAGACA
>PVIC010005349.1:0-58264 GCA_004025085.1 Thryonomys swinderianus
CTGTATGGACTTTGCCACTGCTAATGAACCATGTGAATCTAAGCAAGTTATTTGATCACCATGCTTCTTGCTCTCCTCATGTGTAAAATGAGGAGGCTGGAGGAGATGAACACTGCTCTAAATTCAATTCCACCTCTTGTTTCTTTGGCTGTGAGATGGCTACTGAAGGACCCAATCCTTAAAAACTGTGTGTCCACTTGCTGACTTGCTGAGGTGTGAAAATAATGTCCACATGAAAATTAGAGATGGAGTCTAATATTAACCTCTTTCTGCCTCTCTGCATTGTTTTACAAAATTCTTGTTCTTTAGAGTATCCTGTTAGGGGTAAATGGATTAGTAAAGGGTCAGATGATGGGGCTGGCCCCTACGAGTCACCTACCCAGCTAGAGCTTTTTATTTTTTGAGACAGAGTCTCACTAAAATGCTCAGACTGGACCCAGCCTCCCAGAGTGCAGGGCTTACAAGAGTGCAGTTCAAAGAACCACGCCCAGCTGAGTTCTCTCTTCTTCTTCAGTCTTTAAATTTGTTAGACAGTGTTGCTATTACAGGTAATAGCTTTGGAGGGGAGATCTCTAGAACGGGCTCATGTTGTATAACTGAAATGTTACACCTGTCCCTTTGCAACTCCTCACGTTGTTTCTTCCTAACCCTGCCGACCACCATCTATGCTTTGCTTCTGTGAGGTTGATTGCTTTAGATCCTTCCTATAAGTGCGGTCAGGCAGTATTTGCCCTTTTGCGACTGGCTTGTTGCATTTAGTATAGTCTTCTCAAGCTTCCCCTTGTCACATATTGCAGAATTTCCTCCTATTTAAAGTCTGAGTAATATTGGTTGACTACAGCATGTCAGACTCAACATAGAAACCTGTGGCTTGAGAAATTATTTTCCTTTATCCTACCCAACTCCTTATACAAAGATTTGCTTAGCAAACACCTTGTGAAGTCAACCTTTCTGGTTCAATTTTCTCTGGTGTATCTTAAGGAGATGTTCTTGAAACTGGACTGGTCCAGAGAAAATTAGAAATTAAAAAATTCTATCTCCCTTTCTGTGTCCTCTTTCAGTTTCCAACCGATCAAACCATTTTTCCTCTTACTTTTTTCTCCACGCTAATCTAGCCCAAGATTCCCATCTGGTACTCGGTTAGTATCCCATTCCTTCAGTAAGCACTAAGACAAAACTCCTCCTTGCTCAATCCACACTGCTCCTCGAGATTACCCAGATGAGACGTTATGAAGGTAATTTTAAAACAAACCTAACTCCTTCAAGGTTAACAAATTAAGAGGGCTTCCAGATATGGAAGGCAAAGTTGAAGAGAAAAAGATTAGTAAATTGAGTCAGTGGGAACAGGAGGGTCTGTCCCACTGTATAACAGAGCTTTTTAATCATGTATTGAAATCCAAGCCTGCATTTGGCTGCTAAATAATTTCATGTGGAGTCACTTACATGACCAGGGGGAACTAGAACTCGGGGGAAGATTTAGCAGGCAGTGAGTTTGGTGAGGAGACTGGGGTGAGAGCTGGCTGTATATATATAAAGTCAGGATGATTTCAACGTGACAGCAAGGAGACAGCATCATTATTTAGTTTTCAGGCAGAAGATCAGGAGAGAAGAATAATTTTATATTCAGCATGCTAACAAAGAACTCCAAGCTATGTAAAGTCTACATCAATTAGTAAGAAAAATATTGCCCATTGAAATTATATAGATAGGGATACAGATATTTCACTACAGAGGAAACACAACAAGTGTATAAGAAAATGAGCAACTTCTAAAATGTCAGTTTGAATAATTGTGAAGTACCTTTTAACACTTTTTCCAATACCAAGTAATAGCAATGATAATCATGTTCCCTTAAAGTAACATTTATGTGTCTTGTCGGTGATATTGTGAATTATTTAAATGATTTTGGAAGGTAACAAAACAATATACAGCCTCTCAAAATGCAGTTATGAAAATATGCAATATGAAAAGTAGTTTAAAGTCTAGATAAACCGAAAAATTATACTCAGCTCTTTACAACTATAACACTTATGAATGGATATAGAAAAGGTATGAAATGAAGCAAGCAAAATAAGTACATTTTGAGTAAATGATGGAGGCATTCTTAACAATATTTTAAGACTTCCCCTTAAGTTTTCATTCTTGCTGGTATAATTTTGGCTTTTAAAGTAAGTACTTAGCCTTGTGATTTTTGCTAACTATGGTGTATTACTTTTTTATTTTATTGAATCACATTTTCAGTCTTTTTGTGTTTTGGTTCAGTGGTAGGATTATCACCCAAGCTTACTTGAGACTGAAGGAGTTTCCAGAACTTGTAACTTTTGGTTAGACCCAGAAAAGTCCTTGGTAAATTGACATGGACTGGTCACCATAGGTAGAGTGAATATTTTATTACAATTTTTATTTGTCTTTCTATTTAACAGTAGTGAGTCAATAACATTTTTTTTTTTTTGAGACAGGGTCTAGCTTTGTAGTTTAGGCTGGCCCTGAGCTCACTATGCAGCCCAGGCAAGCCTGGAACTCAGCAATCCTCCTGTCTCTGCCTCCTGAGTGCTGGAATTACAGGCGTGAGTCACCACGCCCAGCATTGTATGTGGTTACCAGGGATCAAACTCAGGACCTTGCACTTGCAAGGCAGGTGCAGGGACCACTGAGCTAAATCTCCGGCCCAATAACATCTTTTTTATTTGCTAATTTTTATAAGCACATTATGATAATTTTGATTTTAAATGACTGTCATTTTCTCTCTAAATTGCCATTACATTTTAAAATTTGTAACAGTGCAGCCTCCCCTACAAGATGTTTCAAGAAAAAAAATGATGCTTAAAGTAACAAAGGAAATCATATTAAATGTTTAACCTTGAAAGATAAATTTGGGGATGATACTGTAGAAATTTGAAGGGGGAAAACCTCAATTCTAGTAAAAACTCCCAAAGCTCTCTGAAGTTGTTCTGTTGGAGTATATAAATCCTGGGCCTACCTTTAGTACAACTAACCAAGTTCATTGGGAATATTATTTCTTCTCTTCTTAAACCCACTGTGTTAGTTTTCTTCCACTTGAAAATTGCTTCTACTGTTATATCCTAAAAGTCTCTTTGAGGAAACCTCCTAAAAGATGCTCTGGACAAGCAAAGCATTACTCTCCTCAGATTTCCTAGAAAGGAAGTGGGATAGACTTTGTTAAACAAGTGTCTGAGTGGGTCCTGGGTGACTTCAGTCTACGAGTCCCTAGAAATCTCGGGGACACCACAGGCTTGGGGAAAGAGCCTCAGCCCTGCATTCTCATCAAAGCTGCAAACCTTGTAACTTCTAACTAATGGTTCCCACACTTCATTTCTGGTAGAAAATTCACAAGTGAATTCAGAAAGTAGCTCCTGATATACATTTTATAAGATGCAAATAACTAGACCAATGTTAGAGTCCACTTTATACTTCCACAAAAATGAATCTAATAATTTTTAAAAATTGAATGGATTAGCAATTATATACCATAAAACAACTGTCCCTTTCGGGTCATGCCAGTTTATTCTCCATCTGCTATATGTACACATTCATAAGACCTTATAGTGTTTAATGAAGAGATCCCTTTTAAGTATTGATAGCCATGAGAAAATTATACCATGTTTGATCTGTGTTAAAGAATCAAAGTCCAAGATCTTTGAATGGAACTTAGAATAAAAATGTAATTAGGTTACATCCCTAAAGCCTGATATATCTTTAAACAAGACTGCAAATGAAACTTTATTAGAGCTTCAAATGAATTATTTCATTCCTTTTTTTTAAATTCATCTTCTTCCCCTTCTCTTTCATGTCTGTGTTGCAGACATCGCTGCTTGTATTTTACCTGTCTTTTGCAGGGTGTTTTAATTATTTACTGCTTAACGAGTAGCACAGAGAGGAGGCCTCGTTCTGAGGCTCCTACTCTGCCGCGGGTTTTTTGTTTCAAAGCTTTGCAAGGAGCCTGGTCTAGCTGGACCTGGGCTGCAATGTCTGCTATCCTGAGAGAGCCGCTCTGAAGACGGCATCTCCTCGGACTGAGGAAAAGGGGGTCCCAGAAGCACTTCCACAGAGGGACAGTTGATCAGTTCTAGAAAGACAGTTGCATTAAAGTTGAATGGAATTCTTTCCAATTAATATCCTAAGCGGCACTTAATCTGAATCAGGGTTACTATCCCATAACATTTATGCTTTAAGACATTCCACACAAAGGATCTATCAGATTCACTCCAAGGGGCAGACTCGAAAGACACAACAAAATAACTAGATAACATCACACTAAAAGTTATTGGATGTCTATGAAACACCAGGCACTCAGCCTCGAGCTGGTATGATTGTTCTCACATGGACTGCGAGCACGTTTTGAGCTTGACATGGTGACCCTTGTCTCGGACTCTTACAGGGCGATTAGGAACAGGGTGGGAGTGCTGGAATTAGTGCGTCAAAGTTCAGACCTCAGGCTCTGCTTAAAAGTCTCCAAGATCATCTCTGTCACCTGACTGGTATGTGACTTTAGCCAAGGCAGTCTCGGCAGCTCAGTTGTTTCATCTCTTAAAATGTAGGCACTATATAGATACTAACAGACACTCAAGGGTCAAGTAAGGCCCTCTGTACATGGTAAGTGTTCTATTAATATTTCTCTGTATATATGTACACTCACCTAAGTAGTTTGTTTTTTTATAATACCCAAAATATCATTTGTTCATTGTCTATCAAAGCAAAGATGTGCACAGGGAGGTGAGTAACAAATGGTTAATGCATTCTTTTTTCTCTTATTTTCTATATTCAGTACCTATTCTTTTTTTTTTTTTTTTTTTGAGACAGGGTCTCGCTTTGTAGTTCAGGCTGGCCCTGAGCTCACTATGTAGCCCAGGCAAGCCTGGAACTCAGCAATCCTCCTGCCTCTGTCTCCTGAGTGCTGGGATTACAGGCCTGAGCCACCATGCCCGGCGATATTCAGTACCTATTCTTTGTTACACGTTTCTACATCTTTCTCTTTGTTCATATAAACATATGCAAATCAGGTTTGATGTAGTTTTTTTAAACCCTGAGCAATATGTCATTCAAGTAAGAGTAATGTTATTGATTAAATCCAAGCAATATAATTTATTCTTTGATCTAATATCAATATAGACTTTATTTCTCTTTAGACTTTTATATCTGCAGTCACTTTCTACTTCATATTTTTAAGTGGGGTGAATACCTGAAGGTAAAATAATTTATCGTATGAGAAAAATAGTAAATTCTACAAACTTTAAAAATCTACTGGTGGCTAGTGTCTATTTCATCTTTATACATAATGTAAATGTTTTACACTTAAAACTTTTTTGAGTAGCTATGATGCTTTCTGGTATGTACTTTTTAAGAGCAAAGGTGCTTAATGTTTAATACCTAAAATTACAAAACTCAAACCAACTCTCTGAAATTTACTGACCCAGAGCAGTTAAAATTGTGCCCTGCCCACAACTCAGGTATCTAAAATCATATGCACCAGCAATTAATAACAATTCCTCCAGAATATTTTGGCAGTTAAGGCAAAGTTTCTGGATTTTTAGAAACAAGCACAGCCTAGTTTTGCCAAGGGCAGTAATAAAGGCCTTGGTAAGCTACTCCATGCCTGTCTTCCTGTCTTCCCAGGACCCTTTGCGTTCCCTGACTTAGGGACCCCACTCTATATAGAGTGTGGAGTGGCTTCCTCTAACGTCTACCTGAAATCTGTGCTCAAAAAGCTAAAGAAAGGCCTCCATTTAAAAAAAAATAGCATGTTAAATTCCTTTAAGTATCCCAAAGTAGCTACTTAAAAGTTATGGGTCCATATTCCCCCCAGTTTATTAGAGTTGCTATTGAATGACAGAATCAAAATCCGTTTTCCTGCATTGCATTTTGCACTAGTGTTCAGTGGATTATAGCCCACAACAAATCTCCTCCGACAGAAAGCAATAGTCTCCAATGGAAATGTGGCAAACCTTTAACTATTTCAGCATGTCTAGTGCTGTTATAATTATCATAATTGAAAGTAAAATCCGAAAGATAATATAAATTGTTCATGCAGTTAAGCCGAAATGGAGAGCAATGTCTTTTGTTTTTACAAAGGGGGCCATAATATTTTTCTCTTTTCACTACTTACTGTTTGATATTGCTTCCAGAACATTTTATATCTATGTTGCACAGAATAGTAACTTATGCCAAGATGTCCAGTAGCTCTGGATTAAAATCTAATATAATATACATAAAGCTTTATTGTTTCTTTAGGTTGTTGTTTCAAACTAAAGTGGAATATTTCCCTAAAGTCCTCAACAAATGTGCACAATTTAGAGCTAAATATGCGTAAGATGTATATCAGTGCTGCCGAAGAAACAGGCCTTGTGGACCTGTCAAGTTGTTTTTGTGCAATTTGTTTCTGCAGCATTTTATTTTTACTGGCAAATGTACAAGTTGATAGAAAAGGAAATAATTAGCTACTTTCAGAATTGCTGATGCATGGGGCTAACGCAAGCCAGTCTATGCATCTTAGAGACTGTGACATTTTAAATTACCTGAACAATACCAGAAGCCATCTTTGGACATAATTAACACCTTGCCTAATTAATGTCAGGTCTGGAGAGAGTAGTCACACTTTATTTATGAAACATTATTAGATTAAAGCTTGGCTTTCACCCTTATCATATTGCAAACTTTGTATTTGTGTGCTGTTTTCTTAAGTGGAGCAAGTTCTTTTTCTTTTTCTTCTTTTTTTCTGTTTTTTTTTTCATTTCCCTCCCTCTTCGAGTAATCAATGCACTGCTGAATGAGTTCATTTTAATGCACTCAATCATGCCTCTAATGTTCGTAGCTTACGGGCGCAAGCATCAGTAATGCAGGAATGTTATATGGCTTTAGTTTGGGCCATTTCATAAAATATTCATGGAATCAAAAATGTGCATCAAAATAGCGGCTGGGAGAATTACATTTATGTTCCTGCTTTTATGGCAGCTTCACATTTAAACCCATTTGTGTTAATATCTAGTCAATCTTCCTACTTTAAAAAAAACTAAAACGGGAGAGATCATATACATTCTCCTTTGCTTAATATTTGTTCTAGACATCTGCTGTGATGCAACAAATATCTATAAACTTTCAGAGATATTGTGCAGAGGAGAGGGGAAAGCAACAATTTGGATAATCTCCAAATACATAAAATCCTATTTTCCCTACATGGTGTTTGTTTTAACATCCCACCAAGCATTTTGCAGTTTACAACACTGTCTGGGTTTTGTTTATGTTTTTAAATAAATGGTTGGAATTCTTGTTTTTGTGAGCTTCAGACAAAGTGAAACTTCCTTGTGATAGTCTAATTTTAAAAATAGACTTTCCTTAAAATGAAAAACTAAATGCAGGCCAGATCCGTCAGTGTTTGTGCAAATATCATGTAATTGTTAAATAATAAAATGAAATTGAGGCTCAGGCCACATTTATCTTTATCGGTATGTTCTTGTTTCACAAAACTATTCACAGTATTGTCCAAATGTGTATTTTCTGAAACTATTTCATATCACTGCAGTAACCTAACTCCTTCTGTGTCTATGAAGGGTTAGCCTCAGAGTCCCCAGTGAAGCATTTGATTTTGTATGCTTCCATGATCCGCATAAAATATTTGCAGACTAACTGGCTATGTGCTTAGTATAAAACCTCTAACTTAGTTACTCTTAGTTGCAATGATTTGTGTGTCTTCCTCTCCATGATGAGCACTGAGATCTTAGGAACTCAAAGTGATAACAAAGTCGTGCTAGTGTTCCCAAGCACAACACAGACCTCCAACATCCATAGTTGCTCCTTAGGACTTCTCTTTTCCATTCTGTTTAAGTTTGATTTCTGTGATACTTCAGTACAAATACTCTGATCCCCTTTGCCCCACTTTGTGAGTAGGAAATAATGCTAACACTTTGATGATTCCGGAAGAGGACAGTCCCTGGACACTTGGACTAAACTTGTGTCCTCGTCCTCCTGAAAGATTGATAGTAGGATCTAGAAACCTTTCCAAGTTCTATACAGTATGTTTATTTGGGGACAAAAGGTAGACTTTGAGGAAGTTCTGTGCTATGAGCCAAATCTGTAAATCTGATTCCTTATCTTCATCGATATTTACCTTTAGCTCTGTCAAAACGACTGCTCTTTTGTGATCTTTTATAGCATTTCTTTCAGTATTATTGAACTCAAAAATTTCAGATAAAAGCACCATGCGTTATGTCTTAATAAGTCTACTCAATTAACATCAGAGTCTTTACTCAGAAAGTAAGAGAATTTGTAAGGTCCTAATCATAGTTGAAATTAGATAGAAATCGTACCATTGTTAATCGTGCTTAAAGGGATCCCTTGCATATTTAAATCACTAGCTTATTCAAATTACTTCACTTTATACAACAGACATATCTTAATATTGGTAGGCAAATATTATACTGTGTCATAATGTGCTTTCAAATTCTGATTAGCCTTTAGAAAGTACAGCCAAGTCATTTGAGAACTAGTCGTTTGGATCAAACCCTGGCTCTTTCATATATACCACCCCACAATTCTGAGGAGTGAATCCTTACAGATGAAAAGTTCTGGAAGACTATTACACAAGGATTTCCTTTCAAGAGAGTACTGACCAGAAGCCCAGCAGCCTCATCTTCAGCAAGGTGGTGAAAACCTGGGCAGGGGACTATGAATGACTAAGTCCAGAACACCCAAGAAGTCCCGGTTGGCCAGCGAGTTGCCCTACTGTCTGGGAGAAAGGAGGAAATGCAGCTCTTTGTACATCAAAGCCCTTCAGAAAGAATCATCAGAAGCATGTGAGGCCTTATGCATCCAAGGTTGGCACAGTGCCACTTGGGCTAAATCCCCAGCCCCAGAGTATTTAACTTATATCATCTAAGCTTTGAGTTTTAGTTTGTTGGGTAGCGTGGCACAACCAGTTGTGTTTTTTTTAAGTCTGTCATATATTTGAGCCATCTAGTCTTGTGAACTTCAGTTTGTTCTTTATAGAATTAAAAAAAATGTAAGGGATGGAGATTTCATTCAGAATCTCATTCAGACAAAAAGACTTTTTAATTATCTCAAGATCACTCTCCATAGTAACCAATTGACGTCCATAACCCTATGTCCCCTTTTCTTTCCTTCCTCCTCATGCAGCATGTTGAAGCCTAATGGTCACAAAATTTGGTGGCAGAGGGTGATCTAGCTCAGAGGGACAGAAAGATGGGGACCCCGCCTCTCTCTACCCTTCCCGCCCTCAATTCTCCCAGTTCTCGTTTACTCTTTCCACTGTGATGTTCAATTTACGCCTAAAGCTGATTAATTGTGTTATCTAGAGATTCTTCTCTTTTAGAGCCTCCACCCTGTTTTTCCCATAACCACCTAGTGCCCTTGTATTCACTGTTCCTTAATCACATGGCCCAAAAGAAGTATGTATCTATACTTTATGAATAGATGGATACTGGAGGAAAAAAAGCCTTGCATACATCTTTCCAGGGATTCAAGGCTACACTTTGCAGGCAGAAATATAGTTAACAGAGGAAACATAAGGCACAAATATATCAGTGGTCCGTTCTTCTTTTAAAAAATGAGGGTCATGGGTATTTGGAGTAGGGTGTTTCTGGTAAGAGGTACAACAAGAGAGGCATGAAAAAACTATGCCTGTTTTACTAGAAGGTAAGAAAAAATTGTCAACTGAAAATAAAGATAAATTAGAGCGATGTACTTCAACCCGGAACATTTGTATCAAAGTTATAAAAGGGGGTGGGATATACTCCTTGAAATAACTACTGCTGTATAGGTTTCAGAAGAAAGTAAATATATTTTGATAATAAAATCCTTAGAAAATGTGAGTAAAAGAAACAAATTAAGCAAAAGAAAATTAGAAAAGAAACCGTCCTTACCTGTCATCTTACTCTCAGAGATAATGCTCTGTAATGTCATCTAGTGTTTTCCAGTGTATTCAGTTATTCTAAACACCTGTCCATGTCGTGAAGTAGCTTCTCTAATATCCAATACATGGGTTTAAAAACCACTTTCCATGGGCCGGAGATTTAGCTCAGTGGTTCCAGCACCTGCCTTGCAAGCGCAAGGCCCTGAGTTCGATCCTGGTAACCACATACAATGCTGGGCATGGTGACTCACACCCACCAGCCATCAATACCACATACCACAGCGCCGGGCCTGTGGCTCACACGTGTAATCCCAGCACTCGGGAGGCAGAGACAGGAGGATTGCTGAGTTCCAGGCTTGCCTGGGCTGCATAGTGAGCTCAGGGCCAGCCTGAACTACAAAGCGAGACCCTGTCTCAAAAAACAAACAAACAAACAAACAAACAAATAAAAACACTCTCCGGGCCCCATTGTCATCTCTGTAGGTCTTTGCTGGTCTGCTCTCCAGGACGCCGCAGCAAGGATTCAGACCAGCTCTGACTTTATCGGATTTTTGTAGAGCTTAACTGCCAAGGATCCACCACTGTGGGTTATATCTCTTTCAGGATATTACTGTAATTTGTGTGTGGATTATGTAATACTAACTTTAAAAACAAATTCAATGCAACATGTAGAAATTATACATAATAATCATGGCTGCAGCTCGAAGCTGCATTATGAGCCAGTGAAATATCTTTGAGGAAATATACTTGGCCTGATATTCCTTACAGTGGTTAATTTGATCAATCATGGGAATAAAGCCTTAACTGATTGTTTTTGCAGGAAAGGGGAGTTAAATTGAAAGAATACAAATAGTGGTACTATTTCAACTGACTATGAAATAGTTTAGAGATATTCTTACTGTAGTAAGTGATAGCAGTAGTTAAGTTGATTGGGGGCTAACTCTGTAACACGTTGAACACTCACGTGGTTCATTGAACAGTTACCTGTAGTGCTGTTTCACAGAATTAACCAAGGATAAAGGGCAGTAAAAAGCCTCAGGCGAAGCAAAACGTAGTAAAGCCAGAAGGAGAACAGGCTGTCGCTTTGAAGCCTGCCTGCACTCTTAATTTCTGTATTTGGAGTGCCGCTAAGTCTTTTTACAGCAAATCCAGTGATGTAACTACAGTACCATGGAAGAGAATCTACATTCCTGGCTACCATGAGCATTTGCCCAAGGCAATCAACAAGTAAAACCCACAGCATGGAACTATAAACTACTCTTCCAAATTAAAAGAAAAAAATGTTGGCTCATACTTTAAGGAATGAAGTGATTTAAGGCTAATTCAGATTTCGATTTCAAGAAGGTATATTTTGGGCCATATTATGCAGTGTAATCCAAGAAGACAAACTACACTCCAATTATTCAGAATTAAACGTAGACAAATGTTCTTCTCAAACTCAAAGCAGCAGTTTAAAGACCCATGATAGATGACTTGAAACTTGTAAAAGATACATTCTTTTCCAATATACTTAAATTCTTTCTCAGAATAAAGAAAGCGCCATCACTTTAGAAAGCACTGCAGGATAATCTAGAGACTGTGAGTCTTGAGGAAGGCTTCCTGGACTTAGCACTCACTCTGGGTCCAGTCTGCAGCAAAATCCTCAACCTCACTAGGCCTTAGCTTTCTTTTCTGTAAGATGGAATAGTAGTAGTCCCATTCCATAGGACTTTCACAGATTAAAAAAAAAAATGTGAAAGGTAAATAAAGCACACAGTACAATGCCTTGGATACATGATGTTTAATAAATTTTCATCAGCATGTTTGGTGCTGATGAGCTTTCAGAGTGTCTCAAAACTGTCCAGTGCAGTTCGTCTCTCCTAGCTGATGTGTGCCCCTCTCGCAGGTTGTATCAAGAATTAAGGCTGAATCTGTGATCCAATTAGAGACAGTCCCCTTCCCAGCTTAATGCCTTTCAACCTTTGAAATTTTTCATTATAATCCATGGTGTTTCCCCCTTTAATAGTAAAGCTAAGATATACACAAAATTTTTGAAATCATCTCTGGCCTGTGGTTTATATTTATGAATGGCTTTTGTTCTTTAGGTCAGCTTATGGAGGCTGCCGAGCATTATGAAGCTTTCCATCAACTGACGCAGGGGCGGGTATGGAAGGATGAGACAGGCCGCTTTCTCAACTCATTGGCCTGTGAAAGTCTCCTGAGGACCTACAGATTACTCTCAGACAAAATGCTGGCAAATAAAGAATACAAACAGGCCATCAAAATTCTAATAAAAGCTTCTGAAATAGCCAAAGAAGGTGGGTGGAGAAGAACACTCTCTCATTGTTTTCTTTAATGGACAGAACATGCTTCTCCCAAGAGGAAAGTAAAACTCGTCAAGTGTTTGGGTGATTATTTCCCATGAAATGCAAAGACAAATGCCATCAATATACTTTTCAGATTTCACTGTGAAACAGAGGTGCCTTAGTGCTGACAACAAGAAATCCATTAGTATTGTGAAAGCTTTATCTCCAAAATTACAGTCCATTGGAGGTATTGTTGTAAAACAAAGGATCTACAATGAGAAAATGAGGTCATCTGCAAAAGTTAAGGGTGTGTAGTGTGTGTGCATATGTGTGGTGTGTGTTTGTGTGTGTGTATGAGAGAGTGAGAGAGAGAGAGATTGTACATTTCTTGAAACCTAAGAGATCTTTCATTGCTTGTAAATCTTCTGTTGTCAGATAATTGGGAAAATATAAATATTTACTTAAGAGTAACAAAAATAAGACTGTAATATATTTCAGACTTTTGCCTCTTAAAATGCAGCCTTTAGAGCAAAACCATCAGCATCACTGGGAATCATGTAATAAAATGTCAGCATCCTGGGTCCCACCCCAGACAGACTGTCTACATCAGAAGCTGCAGGTTAGCAAGATCTCCACGTGATTCATACACATGCAGAGAGCAGGAAAAGCAGTGCTGTGTAAGCTGCTCACAATATTCTATATTATCCGTGTATGTATAAAAAATGAAAAAACTTGGAGCATATGTAGTTTAATTTATGAAATCCAAAGATGTATTATTCCCAAGTTGTAGTTCATTAATAGCCTTTTCATGAAGAAGAAAATGAAGTTCTACACTTAAAGTTTAATTACAGATGAATGTCATTAATTGATTGGCTTATTAAGTAACCATACTTAAACAGGACTAATTTTTCTGAATGTGATTTTCTTTTTCTGGATGTGATTTGAATTTACTAAAAAGTGAAGGTAAATATCTTACTCTTTCTGTTACTTCTTTTAATAATATTAGTTGAAATATTCTGTGGTAGTCACCTTTTTGAAAGATGTATCTGATTAAATGAACTGCTTTTAAATAAATAATGATCTAGTACCTTCTCTGAAGGGGAAAAACACTGATATAAACTGTTAAGTATTAGATCAATTTCAGTAGCAAACAAATCACATAGAAAGTTGCATGAAAATTTCAATGTAGGTGAATTCTGGGCAAAGACATTTTATTTTAGTTTCATAATGTAAGTATTCACAAAGAAGCAAAGTTTATGTGGGTGTCTTCCAGCAACCAGAGGCTACCAAGCCTTCAAAGATCATTTCTTCCATTCCAAGGACTGATAAGGATAACAGAAGACAATTCTTTCTCAAGCCGTAAGAACTATTAATGTCTTGCAAAACAAATAAATATCTAGGATGACATTTTCCATGGAAGAAAGCACAGGTTGAAGTATTGCTCCATACTTTATATAGGTCTTATGGCAGATGAAATACTCTGGAACAGGACGTCCCCTCCTACTGTCTCCAACTTCAGTCAGAGGGCTTGAAATAGCACACTGAGAATTGCCTAGAAGAGGATGTCTCTCCCCCTGCTTTACTTTATATTTAAGGGGTACATTGAAGGGACCTTCTGCCGGCCAATCCTTTTCTTTCTCGCTTTGTAGTTCAGGCTGGCCCTGAGCTCACTATGGTGCCCAGGCGAGCTGCCGCAAACTCAGCAATCCTCCTGTCCCTGCCTCCCGAGTGCTGGGATGACAGGCGTGAGCCACCACGTCCGGCATTGTGGTATGCGGTGTTGATTGTTGGTGGGCGTGTCTCCATGCCCAGCATTATATGTAGTTACCGGGGATCAAACTCAGGACCTTGTGCTTGCGAGGCAGGCGCTGGAACCACTGAGCTAACCCTCCGGCCCCAGCCAATCGTTTTCTAAAATACCTAATCTAATGTATATGTAGATCATCAGCTAAAGATAATTTCTGCTAGCATGTTATATTTAAAATTCACTCATCTTGCATCATGACTTTATTTCTTTTTAAGGGCAAATATTCCATTGTTTGGTTTTAACACACTTCTTTATCCAATCACCAGTTACTGTCTGAGTTTTCTCTACTTTCTGCCCTATGACAAATAATGCTTCAGAGAATACATTTTTTACAAGTTTTCAGCGCTTTTCAGTATGTACTCAGGAGTGGAATTTCTGGTATAAATGATAACTCAGTATTCAACTTATTGAAGAACTGCTTAAGTTTACCATAGGGGCTGCTCAGTTTAACATTTCCATCAGCAATGTATAAGAATTTCAATTTAGCCACTTCCTCTCCGGGCTGTGTCACTTGCATCTCCTTGATTACATTCATCTTAAGAGGTGTAAAGTGGCCTCTATCATTTTTATTTGCATTTCCCTATTGTCTAAAGATACTGAACATTTTTTCATGTGTTTATTGGCCATTTATGCATCTTCTTTGCAGACATCTGTTCAGATTCTTTGTCCATTTTTATATTGTCTAATTGAATTGGTATTATTCTTTTTTTTTTTTTTGAGACAGGGTCTCACTTTTGTAGTTCAGGCTGGCTCTGAGCTCACTATGTAGCCCAGGCAAGCCTCAAACTCAGCAATCCTCCTGCCTCTGCCTCCCGAGTGCTGGGATTACAGGCGTGAGCCACCACGCCTGGCACTGTTGTATATGGTGCTGATTGCTGGTTGACTGCTGGTGGGCGTGAGTCTCCACGCCCAGCATTGTATGTGGTTACTGGGATCAAACTCAGGACCTTGTGCTTGCAAGGCAGGCGCCCAAACCGCTGAGCTAATCCTCGGGCCCCGAATTATTATTATTCTTTATATTTTACAGATGCAAGTTTTTCCAATAAGGTCTATATTTTTCTAGTATTTTCTCCCAGTCTGTGTTTTTCCACTTTCTAATGGTATACACTGAAGCACAGATTTTTAATTTTGATGAACTCCTATTTGCATTCAATATCATAACTAAGAAGACTGACTAATCCAAGATCTCAGTTATTTTTCAGTCTTCTGCCATTAAATTGGATATCATCTTAGTTTTTTGGATGCCCCCTAACAAGTTGAGGAAGTTCCCTTATATCATGCCAAATTTGCTCAGGAATTTCAGAATGAAGGAAAGTTGGATTTTTTTTTAAATTTGCATCTTTAAAGATGATAGTGTGTCCTTAGTCTGTCCTTCTATTATTATCAGCTAGCATGTTGACTGATCTGCACATGTTGAACCAGTCACACAATCCTGGGATAGATCTCACTTAGTCATGGTATGTAATTATTGAATTTATGTACAAAGGAAAAAACATCTCATAAACATACAGCTTATACATTCTTACTCGAACACCTGGGACCCATGTGAATTGTATTATACCAGCCCTTTTCAGAGCACATTAGTTGTGGGGATCATTAGTAAGTTTACATGCTTTTAAAAATAATAACTTTACACTGTCTTTAAAACCAAAGCTTCTCTTGTGAAAAATAAGTTTAATGCTGTCCTAATAGTTCTAAATCTTCTTTAGGAAATGACAAAAAGATGGAAGGAGAAGCTTCCTATTACTTGGGCTTAGCCCACTTGGCTGCTGAAGAATATGAAACTGCATTAACAGTAAGTTGGAGTAAACTTTCAATCACTGCAGTTTTTAATTGTTATAATATCATGTTGCATTGACTATAAGGTCACAGAAATGGATTAGGCCTGACATCAGTGTGACTATTTACAGAGACCAAAACAAAATATCAGTATGTTAGAAGCATAAAAGAGATCAATTCAATTGTTTAAAGAAGGTAGGATATATATATATATGTGTGTGTGTGTGTGTGTGTGTGTGTGTGTGTGTGTGTGTATATATATATATATATATATATATATATATATATATATATATATATATATATCAATTTCCATGAACTGCCCTGGGATATATGAAAGTTGAATACATGGAGTAATACAAACCACTGTCCTCTACTGTCACTAAGGACAAGATGAAATAGGTTCAATGACAACAAAAAGTAAGTACCTTAAAAAAGCTGTAATTCTAGTATGATTTGGAAAATGTTGCTTAGAATAGAATGTGGTGATTAAGCAAGAGAGTGAATTGTACTGGCATAGATCTCTAGCGTTTGTGCCAGGCAGTGGAGGCAACAGAAGTGGAGAATGTGTTAGCTCCAACCTGAGAAGTACCTTGAGTCATGATAAAAAGCTTTGCTTTGTCTCTTACCTCTAATATAGATAAAGTAGCTTCCTATTTCATTTCACATGTATGTCTTGTAATACTCCTATTTGATGGGCAGTATCAGCTTAATTTTTACCTTGGGATTCTTATTTACTACTTTAGATATTTATGCTCATTAAGGGCACATATTGAGACTAGATATTTTTCTCTAGCTCCTCTGTAACAGGTTATCATAAAAAATTCTGCTTTTCCCAGATGACTCTTCTGTTTGATAGATTTTAATTGATTTGTATCAACAAAGATATTTGGGAGAACATGAGACCAAGAAAATACACACTTAATTTTAAGAAACAATTTAATGTGGGTAACTACCAGTTATTTTGACTGACAGTTTAACTAGATGAAGAGTTCTTGGAGAGGTGATTGCTTTGTGAGTGGATTATGAGAGTTAGAATATTGACGAATTCACAGCTGAATGGGCTAGTAGGAGGTGAAGTCAGTAGGTCAGAGGGCACAACCGTGGGACTAACGCTTCCTGTTGGGTACTTCTCTGCTCTCTGCTTCCTGGAGGCCATTAGTTGAGCAAGTTTCTTCCACCATACCTTTCCACCATGAAATTTCTGCGTTGGAACCAGCCCATTCTGGATTAAAACCTTTGAACTTATTGAGCCAAAATAAATTTCTCCATCTTTAGGTTGTGAGGGGAAAGTTGATCATTACACAAAATTGTAATCTGAGAAGTGAGTTCATTGCTGTGACTTTTCATGATCATGTGGTTTAGAAGCATTTGGAACTGGCTTGCATTAGGAGTTTGGAAAAGCTTGGAGAAGAGGGGTAAAGAAACTCTTGAATTTATAAGCAACGTGTACATATTGGGTGATTCTCCTTAGGGCTCAGAAGACCAGAATGCTCATAAGATTGTGAAGGGCAGAGGCCAGGCTCATGGAATTTTAGTTAGAAATAAATACTCTATTGGAAATCAGACAGAGACCATTCATATTACATTTTGTCAAAGAATTTGATACATTTTGTGCATGCCCAACAACTTGTGATGCTGAGGTTAATGCATCTGATTAACTGATCTGTTGGGAGAAATTCCAAGGAAGCATAACATTCAGGCTGTGTCATGGGTATTGCTGGCTACTTTTAACCAGTCTTATAGTGAAAACAAGACCAAGAAAGAGAACAAAGAAGATTTGAAAAACTTAAAATTTGGTCAGAAAAGAAGCACATATGAAGTTGGGATCAAAGAAGGTACAGCTGCTAAAAAGATCAGTGCTATTAAAAAAATAAATACTTTGAGCTCAAATGAGAAGAAAGATGCTCTGAGAACAATTTAAGAATCAACAAGATCCCAAATATTGCAGACACCAGGATGCAGAAGTGTAAACCTCTCATCTGAGAAAGATACCCTAGGAGGCTAGTCCAAGTAGTGTCCCCACTGGGAGTCTCTAAGAGAGTGACATGTGAAGAGGCATATAAACAGTGCACGTGTGAAGCAGCATATAAACAGTGCATTAGAAACCTCAGAAAGCTGAAGATGCCAGGCATGTGCGATGTCTGCTGAGAAAAGACACAGGAAATGAGCAGATCCAGCTCTAGAGAGACGAAATGAGCAAAGCTATAGGGGTGGAGCTGCTCGAGCCCACTAGAACTAATATCTCACCTGGCAGCTATAGGACTTAACGTTGGCCTGGTTAGGTTTTGAATTCACTTTGACCTGACTCTTCTCTCTCTCTCTATTCCTCCCTTTTCAAATGAGAGTGTTTGTTCTGTGCCATTGTAGCTGGGAATTATGTAATCTGGCTTTTTATTTTTACAAAGGTTTCCCCCTAAGAGTTTGCTTTAGATCTCAGAAGAGATTTTGAAATTGGACTCTTGAGCAATGTTGAGACTTTTGAGACTTTGGGGAAGGCTCTGGAGCATGTTTTGTGGGGAAGGCTCTAGAGCATGCTTTGTCAACATGGGGTAGTTATACATGTTAGGTAGGATTATGACCTTGTTTTTGTGACTCTTTTTAAATTAAATCTTGATAAAGTAATGTGATTAAGCATCAAATTGGCAAGAGGTGGATTGTGGCAGTTGAATTTACTGTCAATTTGACTGAATTAAGAGACTCCTAGAGAAGTAATAGGATTGTGAGAGTCTTAACCTCATCAATAGGTTAACCCATCAATGAGTGCAAGGCTAAATTGGCTATTAGAATGTAGGGCCTAACTGGAGAAAGTGAGTCCTGGGGATCTACCTTGGGGACATCTCATCCCTGACATCTGCCACTTGAATTCTTTCTTGCTCTCTGCTTCCCAGGAGTCATAAATTTAGTACCTTTCTTACCCCTTGCTCCTCAACCATGAAGTTTCTGTCTTGAAACCAGCTAATCATGCACTGAGACTCTTGATGTTATGAGCCATTTAATTTAACTTTAATTTATGGTGTTAGGTATTTTGTCCCACTAACAGGAAAGTTGACTAGTAAAGTGACAAACTTATAAATGTAACATAATTCAAACCAGGATGAACAAAAGGTTTCTGAGTAAAAGAGACTTCTTGGTACCAACACTGAACATCAGGGAGGCTGAAAAGAAAAGCTTTTAAGGGGCAGGATTTCTGTAGGCAGAAGACACAAGAGTCCAAGATGACAGGACATTGTATACACACACATACACACATTCATGAACACACACTCACCATGAATGTGCTCAGTATATTTGGGAAGCAATTAATTGTCAGGTGAAAATGAGATGCGTTACGAGGTCAAACTAACAAATAAGATGAAAATTAGCTTATAGATTCTATGACTCTCTTTTCTCTCTCAGTTTAAGCAAGCACATGACAAAATAAATTCAGACAATATATGGCCTACAGTGAAAATAAATCTTTGTTTCATTTCTGTATTGTTTCACAATTATTTTCTCCAAGACAAGTACAGTTGTAATTTCTGACTTATTTTTTCTAAAATATTCTCTGCGTGCATAGCATATGGATGCTTATAAATGTTTTTATTTCTTAGAAAATGGTAAACTTTATGCATACAAGTCACCACCTTGATTTAATTTTATCTATAGTAATGTAGACACCAATCATTTTAGCTTTTTTCCAGCTTTATTGAGGTATCACTGACTAGTAAAATTGAGTCCAAGATGCAAAATGTCATATTTTGATACATCTCTATATTGGAAAGTGATAGTCCCAATCAACCTAATTGATCTATTATAACATCACATATCTAGTTTATTTGTGTGAGATTTAGTCTACTCTCTTGATAAATTCCATGTATGTAATGCATCATTACTGATGTAACCATGCCTCACTTTAAAGGGGCTGGATATGGAAATTCTGGTGTATCATACTTTCCAGTGGTATAGAATAGTCTAGTAATAAATGGATTAAAGAAGTCATATTTGAGGAACGGAGGTTTAGCTGAGTGGATCTGGTGCCTGCCTCGCAAGCGCAAGGACCTGAGTTTGATCCCCAATAACCACATACAATATTGGGCGTGGAAACTCACGTCCACCAACAATCAATACCACCTATCACAGTGCTGGGTGCGGTGGCTCACACCTGTAATCCCAGTACTCGGGAGGCAGAGACAGGAGAATTGCTGAGTTCGAAGCTTGCCTAGGCTACATAGTGAGCTCAGAGCCAGACTGAACTACAAAGCGAGACCCTGTCTCAAAAAAAAAAAAAAAAAAAAGAAATCATATTTGACATGCAAGTGGAAAATTTCTTGAAACAGTTACTCCTTCCAGAATATATTGAAATTGTTTTTCTGAAAGTAAATATAAGTTTCATGTCCTCAGCTTCTTGACCAGGTGACCCTGGGTAAGTCCCTTGAATCCTCCAGGTCTTCATTGGCTCATATATTTTGTGGCACTAACGTCTACCTCAATTTATAAAGTAGAGTAGGTTAAATGACAGCTGTAAATGCAGATGTAATTACATTAAGAATCTCGAGATGCAAAGATCGTCCTCGATTGACTGTGCAAATTCTAACTGCAAAGCCTGGAGGCGATGCAGAGATTGCAGTGGTGCAGCCACTAGCCGAAGAATGTCCATAGTTACCCAAAACCAGAGGGGGAAGCAGAGATCCTCTCGCAGAACCACTAGAATGATCACAATCCTGCAGAATACTTCAATTTCAGATTTATAGCCAAAACTATGAGAGAATAATTTTTGTGTTATTTGAAGTCATTCAGTTTGTGATCAGTCCTAGGGAAATGATACATACAGATTAGAAGAGTCAATTTATGTAAAGTTTTAAAATAGTATCTCCCTGGTAGATAATAAACCTGCACTTACTGGATTTTTTATTATTGCACTAATCCAAACTTCTAGACTTGAGTAAGGGTGGTGAAGTGCAGAACTAACAGCCCCAAAAGTCATGATGCTCATGAATAGACCAAGCACAGGAAAAGAAGGAGAGGCGATAGAGGGCGGGAGTTTCTGGGTAAAACAGGGCTGGGTGGGTGTTGGTGTCATTTAATGAGGCAGAGACTTTTAAAAAACACCTACTCTTGGGAAGAAATAAGGAGCCTAATTTGGGGTTTGCTCAGTTTGAGGAATATTAGAGATGCCCAAGGATGGCTCAAACAGGTAATTGAGTATGTAGAGCAAGAAGTCTATATATAGAAATTCCATTTGTGGCAGTTAATTTTTTAAAGTTGACTAGGTCATGAGATGCCCAGATATTCAGTGAGCATTATTTCTGAATCTGTCTGTGAAGATGTTTCTGGAGAGGATTCACATTTCACCTAGCAGAGTAATTAGATGGGCCTTCCAAATATAGTGACCTTCATCCTATCTACTGAGGACTTGAATAGAACAAAAGGCCAAGGAAGGGCGAGCTTACTCTCCCAGACTGAGCATGGGTGTCGATCGTCTCCAGCCCTTAGCGCTGATGGTTCCCAGGTATTTAAGGCCCAGACTAGAATCGACGCTGTTGACTACATTCTCAGTTTTTCTGGGTCTACAATTTTTCTCTTCTATTGGTTTTATTTCTTTGGAGAGCCTGACTAATATGCCACATAATTTTGTAAATTTCAGTGTATTGAAGCTGTGGAGCAGATGAAATTTCCTAGAGAGATTTAATAGTGATCATATAGAATGACCTAGGGCCAATCTTGGCAAAGGAGAACCGAACAGGGGTGTCCAGGAAGGTAGGAGAAAAACAGGATAGGTGATCTCACAATAGGCAAAAGAGCCAGGTGTTTCTAAAAGAAAGAAATGTGACAGTTCCTCTGACTTTTATCCCAGGATTTAGTCTGGAATGAGAAAGCTCTACGTAGCTATTTCCTGTGAGAACTCTACCTGGTGCCTCAGGCAGGCACCTGGGCTACAGTTAGGAGTAGTTTATCATTTCCATTTAATTCTCCAGTGGGGTTGACACTCTGGGAAGTCAGACAAGTCCATAGTCTGGCCATCCCCCTACCCCTGGGCTACATCAAGATTGACTTCTGCATTTGGGAAGAAACAAAGCCTGCACCTTGCCAGAAGCAGGGGTATCTCTGCCTTCTTGGTCACACTCACCCAGAACCAAGGACTTGTAGAAGCCAAGCATAAATTTGAGTAGACCTACAAGGCCAATGAAGAATAAATAGTTAGGTCAGGAATGCAAAATGGCAAGACCAAAGGAATGAAATTCATAGCTGTGTGAGGGACTGGAAGATGGGGTAAAATGCTACTGGGGAGGAAGATGGCAACTGCACGTTATTCAGGGAAGGGAAGTCTTTTCACTCTTGCAGATTTTGGAGAGTCACCTGCTTGTGCGGCTGCACTGACATACATCCGTTCTTGCAAAACTTGACATCCTGGCTCGTATTTTGACTTTGGATTTGAAAATAAAGCCTTTTAATCCTCCCTAGTGTCTTATTTTACTTTTTTTCCTGCTTTCTTTGAGATAAAAGGACATTCTCCAGCCTTGTTTGAATCTTCTTTTATTTTCTTCTTTCTGGACCAGTTGAAGGTTATCATGTTTCACAGGTAATCTGTTATCTGTTTACCACTTAGGACACACCATTCTCTGTCTTCTCCCTTCTCTCTAGTTTACAAAATGTTTATGAAAAATCTACAACAAGACAGTACCTTCCTTATTTAGAGATTATACTATAAAAATACAATGACAAATTAAATACAGTTGATTCCCTAATTGATGGATTGATTGATCACTGATTACCAGTTATCTAACCACAAGATAAATGTTCAAGCCATTTAAAAAATAGTTATTATTTTGAAAAACCTTTCCATGTGACTTTTCCATCCTGAATAGGGTTACTAACATTACCTTCAATCATTTAAAAGTAGTGATGGTGTTTCTGTCATGGTGTGGCTGTAGAGGAAGGGTTGGCATGTCCGTCCCCACATCACCAGTGTCACATCAAAACCAGTGTTAGACAGTATAGGATGACATTTAATTTGTTCCTCCTTTTCATGTTCAATATATTTTAATTCTTATCATTAATTCTACATACAGCTTTATATTTTTCTTATACAGTAAGTTTCTGAATTATGATATTTTTACATTGATACATTTCACACATATCATAAATTTCTCCCTTCTAATATAGTATGTCCCTGACTTACAAACATTTAAGCTGCAAACTTCCACAGATGCTAACAGGTCTCTGGGATTATGAACATTCATAGAAGGAAACATAACATGGAAGTAGGGTGTGTAAGACTCTTTTGTCAGACCTACTGACAAATCCAACTTATGAATGTTCCCCTGGAATGGAACTCATTCATAAATCAGGGATTTATTTTAACATTAGTCATTTATTTAAACATTTCATATGTTTTTTTAAAAGAAATTTGACCTAGGTCAATCTTTTACAAGTAAATATTCCTATCAATAGTTCTATTCATCTGAAACAGAAGTTTTTCAATTTTTGCTGATATATATCTATTTAAGCTGATTTATTAATATATTATGATGTATATAATAAGTTTGCTGATCTATTTTGTGCTATCTCTGGTGGTTTGGTTGTGTCTCTGGAGTACATGTGTTGGAAACTAAATTCCCAAAGTCCTATATTACTGGGAAGGGACAGAATTAGATGAATTCATGAGGTTGATGACCCTTCGGTGATATTATTGGCTTTTTAAGAACAGAGAGACATGAGCTGGCATTCTTGCTGTCTCACAACATAATGTTCTACACTATATTATGATGCAGCAAGAAGTCTTTGCCAGATCAGCTCCATCTCCTTCAACATTCAATCTTCCAAAATCAAAAGCCAAGTAAATTTCTGTTTCTTATAAACTGTTTCATCTGCTTCTTTCAGTGATAGCCACAGAAAACTGACAAAGACATTGATAAAACATTCTTCACTGAATGAATGGATAAAGCTAAAAGCAAATCAAATAATGGGTTTATTTAAAGCTAAAATATCTGTTAGTGAAGAAAAGGTTGAAGAGAGACAGCATTACACCTGTCCACTAGGTCATAGAGACCCCACTATAGAAAGAGGAGCACACTACCAACATGTCATGTAATAAACAAAGTAGCAATTATCCATGACAATCAGTAATTTTAGATTTGAAAGTGTTCTGAGTAAGCAACTCTAAATTTTAGAAGGTACTTTAGGAGTCTTAAAATTATATAAAGGAAGGTATTTTACTAAAAACTGCATTCAAGGCATGTAATTTGAACTGGCCGTATTTCAAACTTAAAGTTATTTCAAGAAAATGTAAATCTCTCCTTGAACATTTTACCATGATATATAAATTTTCTTCCTTCCTAAATACTTCACTCTACTAAACAAAATGAATTAGATTATTATTTCATTTGCTTTTACAGTATAAGACTTATTATATATGCTATTACTTATTCAATGCACCAAACAGTAGCTGTCTGTATATTCACAGACATGTTAGCATCTTTACAAGAACTTAGAATCCCTCGAACATTAATACTAGCATGCATAGGCAGAAACTCCATCTATTTCTCTGCCAATGATGAGTAACTGCTTGTCCTGCATAGTCAGGCCACTGGCCACCTTCTCCACAGTGCTTGGGCTCTGAGCTCTCCAGAACAGTGTGGAAGAAGACCCCACAGAGGCTCTATCTACTTGTCTCCTCCTGCTGAGGAAGTGCTGCTCCCATATGGACAGGCTTCTGGCACAGGACTGGCCCTGTTTCTCCAAAGCACTTGAGCCCTGAGCTCCTGTACAACTAGCGTGGGAAGAAGATCTCACAGAGACTCCATCCCCTTGTCTGCTTACACAGATGCTTGGGCCCCTGGCCTCTCATAGGACTAACATATGAGGAAGAGTCCCCCAGAGACTCCATTTACTTGTCTGGGCACACTGAATAAGGGAGGTGGCATTGCTGTGAGTTGGGCAGAGGGCTTTGTTGCATGACTTCCCTGTATGCCACAACAAAAATACACCCACTGGAAGAGTGAAGAAATCCTGTTGACTACCACCATTGGTGAGTTTGTGGAGTCAGCCCCACATTACAGGACCCTGGACTCTTGCAGAGTTCAAGCCTGCAGGAGTCCACTGAGCTCAATTCAGGCAATATAGACAGAACCTAGACAGAGGATGATGGCTGGCTCCCTGTGACTGGTCAATTCCAATCTGCATGCTACTCCTCATACTATATACAGGAGACAGCAGATCTATGCCATGAAGGTCCCTTTTGGTAGAGTTTGGTAGTGATGTTTTTATTGTTGTATTTCCTGTTATTGTTGTTTTTCCTTCTTTGCCTGACCTTTCTTTCATTCTGCATTTCTCTCTTGTTGCTGAATCTCAGGAGTTTTGCTTCTCTCAGCTCTTATCTTTATTTTTATATTAAAGGGAAAATAGTCTCCTGTTTGCCTGCTACTGCTGCTGCTGGGTACCCTGTTCTTCTTTTCTTCTTTCATCCTCTCTTGTCCTCCAGTCAGTATCAGTTCCCAGCAGCTAATGTATTTCAGTCTTCTCTACTCTCTTCTATACTATCATAGGAGATGAACACAGTTTCTAGTGGCTCTGCTGTTGTCAGTCTGTTCTGTTTTGTATTTGTTCCTTCTGTCTCTTTTGTCCTCTAGCTGCTATAAATTTCCCAGGGTTTGGTGTGATTTTTGCATATCCTCTAACCCTATTCTAATACCTCCCTCTCCTTTATCTCTCTACCTCTCCCAACATCCTGGTGGGGCCTTTATTTGCAAAGGGTTATCCTGCTACATTGAAGGACCTGTATGCTGTAAACATATTTCTGGTTCATTCTAAATTTTGGTATATGATCACAGATCTAACTCATGAAGTTACAGGTATCAGAATAGTAATCGGCCAAAGCTTGTCTTTTCCTGTGCTGATACTGTTGATGATACTGATTGCATGATGTCAGTGGATGTGATGTGATTGTTCTGTTTAAGGACCTTCCATGGTGTTCCAGAACTAAAATCACTTAAAGGCCATTACAAACACAGGGAGGACAACACAGGAAGTAAGGGTCCCTATCATGTAAGTGTTCCAAATATTAAGGAGAACAAGACTTGCATTAAACATTCCCCAGACAGCTAGCCAGGAATTAAACCAAAAATACCAACAAAAACAACACAAAAAGTAGAAATGTGAAATATTTTAAAACCCAGATATAAAAATCCTCACCACAGAGGTACCAGGGAAGTCGAAATAGAGCAAACTGCAACTCAAACACCAGGACTCTCTTGACCTGGTATCAAAAGAGAATCTAGAAAAATAGAAACCAGAAATAATTTTTCAGACAAAAGCAGAGATAGTGTCCAAACAGGTATAAATTAGTGCCAAAATATATGAAAGTTAATGTGAAACAGGAAGAAAATATGAAAAGGAAGGAAAAAGGGTGGATAGGGAAATATAAAGAAGGGAAAGAAAAAATTTGGCAGTTAAAAAAGGAAACAATATTTGTTTATAAGGGTGGGGATTATAAGCAGGGAAGAGGAAAAGGGAAAAATGAGAATAAAGTGGTATCCTATACAGGTACAAATTTTCAATATTGAATGTGATCATAATGTATGTATAAAATGTACCAATAAAGTCAATTTTTAAAATTATAGTGTGCATACAAAGTTGACCTATAGTTTTCAGAAAACTTAAAATAAAAATATATCAGAAAACTACTGACATTATCAAAGTAACACCTTATTTGTTTAATATATGCTTTTTTTTTTGAGACAGGGTCTTGCTTTGTAGTTCAGGCCAGCCCTGCAGTCACTATGTAGCACAGGCAAGCCTTGAACTCAGCAATCCTCCTACCTATGCCACCCAAATGCTGGGATTAGAGGTGTGAGCCACCACACCTGGCACTGTAGTGTCTGGTACTGATTGCTGGGATTATGGGTATGAGTTATCATGCCCAGTATTGTGGTATGTGGTTACCAGGGATCGAACTAGGGACCTTGTGCTTGCGAAGCAGGTACAAGAACCACTGAATTAAATCTCTGGCCCTTAATATATATCTTTTAACAGTGGAGAATATGAAACATTTGTAAAATGATGTACTCTTATGCTTTCACTATATAACTTTAGGGAAAAACAGTTCATGGAAAAGCCTGGCAGGCAGAAGGCTGTAAGCAGCAAGTGACAACCAACAAGGAATGACAAGAGTAATTCTCTTTCTGTCCCTAGTACTCTATCAAAGCCACCCTCCCTAAGGGTGAATAGCACTCAGACCCTTAACCATAGCATTGCGCTGTGAATCAATCCTAGCATCACATTCTTTTTTTTTTTTTTCTGAGTCTGGGTCTCACTTTGTAGTTCAGGCTGGCTCTGAGCTCACTATGTAGCCCAGGCAAGCCTTGAACTAAGCAATCCTCCCGTTTCTGCTTCCCGAGTGCTGGGATTACAGGCGTGAGTCACCACACCCGGCTAGCATCACATTCTTGATGTGCATCTCACAACCTAGATCCAGCCAGCTCTGAAAACTCTCACCTATAATTGCATGAGGCTTTGTGGAGACTTCTAGATACAACCCATAACATCCATCATTGAGATATTGTGAAGACTATAGCTTTGTGTTAATCCTTATAGTCAGGTGCTCTTTCTTGTATTCAAATCACCAGAGGTTATCACTTCTTTCTCTTCTCTATTTTTTTTCTGCATTATTTGCTCTCTCAGAACAATAAGTCTTTGCTCTCTTCAGGAGTTTACTTGTTATAGCTCCATTTCCCCTCAAAATGATAACTCTGGTCTGTATAATAAAACCCAGTAGAACTTTGGAGCTATTTTGGAAGCTTGAGAATGTTAAATAGGCTATGGGAAAGTTTGTAATCTAGGAAAGAAAAGGCAAGTAAATTCACTTATGTGCATCATTTTTTGTTCTCTTATTCTATCCATGATAGTTTCTTTAAAAACCATGTCAGACAAATTATGTGTATATATACATCTATATATGTGTATATATGCATAACAAAAGAGAAAAGACAAAAATGAAATGAAAGTAAGGAAGCCAAGTCAAAGCAGGAATTCAGAGAGAAGGCATCTGAGACTAGTTCAACATTTAGATCCTTTGTGAGCTACTTCTAACACTTAATTGTAGGAAGTTCTAAATGCAATCATTATACAGTGGTGGGATTGATCTTTCCGATGAATGCTGCAACAAAAGTAGATTCAATGTTTAAATTTTTAAAATTATTTCACTAAGAAACACATTGACATTAATCCCTCTCACTTTAAGCCCATTATCTCATCACTCTTGCCACTTTCTGAAGCAGTTCTGAAAGTCCACTTTCATAAGTATCTTTAGTTCCGCTGTTATGGGTACCTTAATGCCCTGAGTTGATTCAAAAACATTTATCTCTCTGGTCATTTTGGCTTTGGGGAAGATCTACATGATGGAGACACCCCATATCATTTTTATAAGCCTGTCTGTCTTTTGGGTGGCACTTGGGAGCATTCACTGTATTTTTTTATCAGAACTCTTAAAGATACAAAACAAACAAACAAACAAAAAAACCTTCCAGAACTGCTTCAGAAAGTGGTAAGAACAGTGGGATAAATGGATTTGAAGTGAAGAATATTTTGAGGATTAAGTCATGTATCTTTTACTATAATAAAGTTTTAAGCATTCCTACTATATTTTGACAACACCAGCATGCAGTCTGAGCCAACTCGTATGACAGCAACTGTTTCTGTATAGCACTGTTCTTCACCCTTCGTTGAGTGTCATTGATTATGGAAGGCAGTGAAGGCCGGTGTAATAAGGCATCATAAAACTTGGTTAGAGTTGCCTGAAATATATATAGATGCTCACATCCACTAACAGATCTTTGATCATTAGATCTTTGCATGAAGTCATGGCAGTAAATATTAGCATTTCTCAAATATGGCACTTCCAGCATACTTTTTAGAGACTATATTTATCATCAACTCTGTGGAGTGAGGGATATATAAAGTGGTCCACTCAAACTAAAATGTGGTCAGAGTCAAAATAAAAATAGAATCCAAGCCCTGCAAACACCTTACTGAGTGACATTCCTGAGTGACTTATCATTTCTGAGCATTAGTTTCTTAATCTTTAAAATGGAGATAATAATGATTTCCTAACTCAGTATGAGTTTGTTAGAATTAATAAAATGGGTGCAAATTTTGTGGCCAAGGGTATAAATTATAAAAAATATTACATTGCCATAGATATACATTAGAATTTTTTTCAAAATGTATGCATGTATAAACATATAATTTCTAGGTTTTGAACAGGCCCGTAATATCCCCAAACTTATAGTTAGCATAGGAGGAATGCTACAATATTTGTATCAGAGGCAACCAGGGGCTAGAAAGAGCTGGAAGAAATATTCAAGTCCTGTCTGCCACATAAGCCTGTGTGATCTTAGATTAGTCACGTAAGTTTCTGTAATTTCAGTTTCACTTGTAATGTAAGGATTTCAGTGGCAGCTTCATTGTGCTTTTGTAAATATCATATGGAAAAAAATGTAAGTTTACATTCTATAAATGGCTTGCAAATGAAAGAAACTATTATTACCACAGGGTATGATACAATTAGCACATAATAATAGCAGTAATACTGTAACAAGTAACACTGAGTGCTTATCTATGCAAAGTGCCTTTTTTTTTTTTTTTTGAGACAGGGTCTCGCTTTGTAGTTCAGGCTGGCTCTGAGCTCACTATGTAGTCCAGGCAAGCCTTGAACTCAGCAATCCTCCTGTCTCTGCCTCCCAAGTGCTGGGATTACATGCGTGAGCCACCATGCCCGGGCAAAGTGCCTCTTTTGTTCTTATTCTTTCTTTTCTTTTTTTCTTTCTTATTTTTTTTGAGACAGGCTGTCACCTTGTAGTTCAGGCTGGCTCTGAGCTCACTATGTAGCCGAGGCAAGCCTTGAATTCAGCAATCCTCCTGCCTCTGCCTCCCAAGTGCTGGGATTATAGGTGTGAGCCACCATGCCCAGCACTGTGGGGTGTGGTACTGATTGCTGGTGCCCGTGAGTCACCAGTCACCACGCCCGCCCAAGATTATATCATTGTATGTGGCTACCGGGATTGAGCCAAGTTCCTTGGGCTTGCTAGGCAGGCAGTGGAATCACTGAGCTTAATCTCTGGCCCCCTTTTTGTCTTTTCTTAACGTTAGTTTACTAATTTCATTGTACATCAATTATATACTACTTAAATTTATTTTTATAACTGCACCTAGTTTTATGGTGGAAATAAGCTAAACCAACATTTTATGTAAATCTTTAGTTGTTATTTTATGAATGGCTTAAGTTGTAAAAATGGCACTTATCAAAACAAAAGGTGTTTGAGTTATTTAGTTAGCAGAGTTGACTACTACCCATTAGCAGATATTATCTTTATTTATCAACTAGAAATCTTTATCTACACTGTACATTTCTGCTCTGATTTAATGGCTGGATACCTGGCTGTGGTTTGGATGCAGGCTGGGAGGAAATCCTGGTCTTCTCATCCCAGAGAAGGGATACCCAGCACTGTGCATCACCTGCGGACAACCCTGTCTGCAGTCGGTTTGCCTCGGGCTGTATGTAGTGCATAGCCAGTGTCAGAAGCCTGTCAAGAGCTTGTCATACAGCTTGGGACAACTGAAGTGTGAGTTCAGGGGTCCTAGCAGCCATTTGCCTGCTTTATGTTGGAGTTTTCCTCTGCTTTACCCTTTTCTCCTGTGTCCTCCTCAAGCACTGTCCTACTCGAGATCTGTAAAAGGAGAGGCTGCTCTAGACCCCACTCTCCATTGTAGCAGCTGATTCCTTCCCATGTGGTAGTGTGCCCCACACCCACACATTAGCACTTTCCATCAGTACACAAATTGTATCTACTTCAATTTCATTTCCACACACAGCTAAATTGAGAATGCTTACAATATCCAGCATCAAACAAGCAAAAGAATGGAATTTAAAAAATATGTACATATATAAAAATAGCAATATTTTTGAATTTTGAAAATGGATTCATTTCCAAACTGCACAGAAATCATATTACTCAGAATTATTCAGCAGCAATATGAGGCATGATAGAGGCATCTGTTAACTGACCTTAGATAAGGCCTTTTTGAGTAATCTAACATAGAAAATAGCTCTTAAAGAAGTTTTTAAAAATGTGATTTAAAAATTTGGGGATTATGGAAGTGTGTTGTTATTGTCTTTGTATTTAAAGCCATGAGCTTTCTAGACCATTAACACAGGTAACTTTATGGTAGTGATTTAGTATGATTTTATAATAAAAATTGCAGAGAAGAGTTGTGGCAAATTGAACTCTTTGGTTTCCTCAGTAATAGGGGTTTAACTCTTTTTAACCCTTTTTCATTTGATTTTTTAAAAAATTTCTCTAATGTATAAAATGATACTACAGTTTAGGATAATTGCACACATATTTTCATTTCTTTTTTAAATGAGGGATACATTATGGTAATTACCTACCACAAATGATAGTATCTGTCATTTAAATTATAACAGCATTACAGAAAATCAGAAAGTTCCAAAAGAGGAAATTGTACTTTTCAAAAGAGGACTTTATAAGCCCTTTCATAGAAATGGTATGTTTTATAGTAGGATCAAAGTGCATAACCAGAAAGAGTATAAACACTAAGTTTCTAGTAATATTTTTTAAATATAAAAGCAAGTTTTACATTCACTTGAGATCCAGAATACTATCTGAACCAAAACTTCATGATGATTATACTTGCTTATTTTTAAAAAATTAAAAAAAAATTGTACAATGGCAACTCTTCACATAGTGCTGAAATTTTTCTTTCCAGTTATTCTCACCTTAAGAAATAGTGCACACTCTCCTGGTATTCATTTAGGAAAAAAAATGACTATAAAGGTAATAGTTCTTATTTGCTTCATCCAAAAGAAGATGAACACGGAGAATCTGAAAAGCAAGCACTCCAGTGAACTACACCGATAGTGACATATGGAACATAATGTATGTACACTCCTTAAAGTTCAAGGCCTAGCATATGAAAATGTTCCACGGAGCAATAAAACAGCCTGCATAGTTCATCAGCAGACTAATTGTGTGACAGTCCTGGGGGCAATGGCACAGCTGTTAGCACACACTGATCTAGAGGTCCAGACAGATGAAGAGGCATCACACCTGGAGGGACCAGGAGATGACGGCTGGGTTAGATGTGGGGGAAAATAAGTGTGGGAGTCACACTTTATTGCCATAATTTATAAGGATGATGTCTATGGAGCTCATCTGACACAAGGAGGAACTGCAGAAAAAACAAAAAACTTAATGGCATGTCTTAAAAGTTATCCGGGGCTGCTGGTGTGATTCAGTGATACAGTATTTGTCCAGCAGGCATGAGACTTTGGGTTCCAACCCCAGAACCACAAACAAACAGAAAAGCTTACTCACAGTATCCTCCAATATATTTGTGGTGTAAGCAATTAATAATTACTTAATCTTAAATTGATAACAATAATTTGCTCTGGCAAGTATTCTGCCTATTAGTAAATAAACTATATTAGAATATAAAAACGGAATACATTCTATGCTCCTGATAGTTAATCCATATGCTTGTGAAGAACTACTTGACACAAAATTTCAACTTTCTCCCTTAGTCTTAAAGATACATTTGATTCATAGAAAATAAATTGTTCTTGTTTAAAATTAAACCCCAATTTTTCCCATGAGAATTGAGTCTCATTTTTAAATAACAATGGCGATGATGGGCAGGGGTAATGAGAAAAAGAGAAAAGATTATGAGGACACCAGCTATCTTATAAAACAATATATAATACCTATATAATCAAGAACTATTTATATAGATGAATGTGGCAGCTTTTGTATTTGAAGGAGAGAAGCTAATATTCTTTTTGCATAAAAACACGATGGTAGAATCATAGGTCAGCAAAGATACGAGACTAGGAGGACGGAAGTTAGGGGTGTAAGCTTGTGTAGACATTCTGAAGTGACAGGTGGGAAACATTCTGCGTGGGTTTTAGCTGTGACACTCCACCCTCCTGGGTGCATATGCCCTAGGGAAACTCCTCAGAGACACAGTGCAGAGGATTTATGGAGAGGAAAGAGAGTACGAGTGGAAAGGAAGGGTCATGGAGAAAGACAGCTATCAAGGTAATAGATACAATGGTAAGAATACGCCCTGCTTTAGACTCGATTCCATGTGTTACAGTTTCAGAATAAATAAAAAATACATTAATAACAAAATAAGTTGATCACAAAGTACTTTTGATAGCAGCCTGAACGCATCACGCGGCTCTTGCTCAAACACACATTTTCATATGTTTTATGAAACGCTACAAGCTATACTTTGATTTTCTATGAAAGCACGGGTCATGATAGGTAAGCATTTATGCACTGTTAAAATAACAACCTTGATGTCTTGGTTTGAGTGTCCCCAGAAGCCAACTGTGAAATGTGAATCTGAGTATAAGTGGTTTATTTGTGAAGTATTCTACCAATAAGTGTGGGGGGGATCAACAAAAAATGTGTGTTGTCAAGATAGTTGTTACTGTGAGTGAACAATTGGAATGCTCTGGAAAGTAGTTAGAAACAAATGGAGTATGCCAGTGGAGACACAAGGAAACGGAAACTGGTTTCCTTGTCTACTCCTTTTCACCCCTCCTTGGTTGAGAGTTGCTTCTGAGATACTAAATCCTGAGTTTTGCTGACTCAGCCATCAGACAGGAAGTCCCATGAGCCAACTGGAGCAGCCTGTGGCCACAGACATCACAGTTTCCTACCTCTGTGCATTCAGTTTCTAGGCTCTCTTTGTCACACCTGTGAGATGGGGACAATAAAGTTACTGTGGGTATTATTTGAAAAGAATTACATGAGGAAGTAATGTTTCTTGCATTTGGTAAGCATTCAATAAAGGGTAGCTTTGTCTCCTTGAAAGGAAGTTGCATTTTTCATATCTTTTGACCCAATAATTCCTATTTCAGAATTCATCCGAAGGAAATGATTATTTATACATACTGTTTATAGGATTTCTTATTAACATATACAGATATATATAACTCTAATTTTTATGTATAACTTTATCAGAATTGTTCATAATCATGAAAATCCAGAAGCAAATATAAAACAATAGCAAGTTGATTAAAACACTGTAGAGTATCTTATTATGAAATACCTATTACATAATAAATAAAATTTTACAATTTAAGTATACTAATATACTCAGCAAAGAAATCAAGTATATATTATGACCCTACTTACATATGTATATATGCAAACATACATGTCATACATACAATATATATATAAATAATAGAAACACCTAATTGTTTTTGGTGATAATCTGTGAAAGTTGGAATAATGAATGAGTTTAATTTTTGGGGGGAGGGCAATGAAATCCTCATTCCCAACATTTTCTACACTCAACATACATTGATTTTGTATTTAAAAAGGAAAAAAAAACTATTTAAACGTGAACTATTATTTCTTCCCATTACATTAAAAATTAAAGGTTTCAGTTGATGTTTGCAGTAGGTTTTGTAGAGATTGCTCATAGCAGAACATCAACAGCACAGGATGGGTTGTAGCAATACTGGTTGTAGCAGTTTGTCATTTCAACAGCTCACCCCAACCCAAAACATTAAAGAAAAATTTTAAGTACTCACTTGACCAGTAATAAAGGAGTTTAAAGATGATTACTGCTGGAAGTGTGAATGTTGGAGGAATGCAGCTGTTTGGAGGGAGACTCTCGGTGGGGGAAAGCTGTCTGAGGAGAAGGAAGCTGACACGCAGATGGAATAACCAAATTACCTGCCCTGGGCAGAGAGCCAGCAAGCACAGAGCTAAGCCTGAGTCTCTTCTCTAACTGCTCTTGCTATTGGCAACTCACGGAGTTGTCAGGATGACTTCAAGCTTATTTTTAAAAATTTCATCATCAATCTAAAATTTTCAATGTTCTCATTGCACATTTTTTTATTGGCACAAATAACATTTTGTTACTCTTGTCCAGTAGGTTATTACTGACCAACCTTTGAAACTGTCTCTGGGCCAGTTGGGAATCAACATAGAGGTTGGGAAAAGTCAGAGGACACAGAAAGTGGAAGACACAGTGGAGTCTAGTGAGGAGTTACCTTGTGCTTTGGAGGCTTTGCAGGAGAAAGGGTCGGGAGTGCTGCTTCCTGCTGCTCTCCTCGGACTCCAACTTCCTCTCTGTCAACCTAGACAATGGGGAACAGGTCTTCTTCTTTTATTATGACTGAACTACTCAGCTGGATTTGTTCTGTTTGCTTTACATGTTTTTCTGGCATCTGAAATACATCTTAGAATTAATATACTTCATAAAATGAAGAATTCACGTGAGTCTCAAAAGCCGGGCATTACAACCTGCTGGAAGTATTCCTACAATTCCCAGTCAGCCTTTCTTCACTCCTGATGCACATTTGCTGTCTACTGGCAGCTCTGAGTAAATGCCAGGGAAAGAGCATTTGCTGTTTGTTAAATTTTCAGTTGAAAAATCTAGTAGGGGAGAATGTTTAGAACTTTAAAGGAGGAAGTAGGAGATGGAGGAGGACAAAGATCTTCCCTCGAGGTCTTTAATTTTCTCTGTTGTCTTCTCAGCCATTCTCACAGAATAATGGAGTGGTTACAGTCATGGTGGTGGGCCAATGGCAGGCGTGCCACAGCGGGCTATTGGTATCACTGAAAGCTCTGAAATGTTCCCTGTCACTGGGTTACAAGATCAGTACCTAGAGTCACAGCCACTGACTCCAAATCCTGGCCCTGCTACTTCTAATCCTGTGATTTGAGTGTGTTGTTTAACCTTTCTTGTGCCTCAGTTTCCTCTTTTGCAGTATTCACAGTGGTGGTGAAGATTAAATGACTTAATATATAGAAAACACACAAAACTGTGTCTAGAGCTGGGGGGTATATTCAGAAGTAAAATACTTGCATAGCACATTGTAGGTCTTGGGTCCAACCTCACAACTGCAAATAAATTGAAATAAATAAAATCCAAGAACTCTGTCTAGCATAAATGCTAGTGAATGTTAAAGAATACTAAAAGTTATGATTTCCCATTTTAACACAAGGATGATGCTATCTGTGCTACTGCTGCTGCACACTTAACAGATCATAGACAATTCCCTCTGCACCCCCTGCTTTGTAAAATGAAGTTGATATTTATTAATATAGCATGTTGATGAAAATTCCGAAGGAATAGTAAAGAGATAATGGTTTATTGGTCCTTATTATTATACTGCAAATGATTTAACTATACATTTTTGCTACATTTAATTAAACATATTCATTTTCCCTATGAGCTTATATTAGCTTACAGCAGAACAAGTGTTTATTATGTACATTTTATATGTTTATAATATCATAGATATTAAAAATAAACATTTTATTCCAAAAATATTATGTAAATAAAAATTAATATTTGTCACAGGTTTCAAAGCCAAAAATTACTTTTTAATTGTTTGTTTTAATAGATGATGTGGGAATGGAATAGTACTATCCAGGCAACCACTACAATCTTCAAACTTCTTTGGGGATCAGACATCCAGGTTGTGATGGTAGTTTTGCCCCAAGATCACTGGGCTCAGACAAGTAACTAAATTATTCAGTTCCCTAAATGACGCTTTGTCACAGAATAATGTGTTGACAATGACACAGAGTTGTCCTGAAATGATCCAAAAGCCTCGAACCTGGCCTGCATGATGGCACTGTCAGGCAATGGGGCGCCACAGAGGGCTGGAGAGGAGTGTTAGCTCTGAAACGCAGTGGCCCAGCTTTGTGGCCTTTCATGACCGTGTACTGTCTGTATGACCTTGGCCCAGGAATTTCATCTCTGCGTACTTCAGCGCTCACACATTTAAAGTAAGTACGAAGAACGCTTACTTGTGAGTGTTAAGAAGATTAAATTAATTAACATATGTGGTCATAAGAACAGTCTGCTCTTCATCCAGTACACAGACTTGATGAACCTATTTTGAGGACTTGCTTTAGATGTTTCATAAAACAAAAATAGACCAATCTTCCTTCTTGTTGGGAAAAGACAAATGTGAATTTTAGCATAACAAACATGAATTATATGGCATGTTACAGGTATTATTATAAACAGAAAAGCTAGCTAGACATGTGGCAGGCAGATAGATCAGATTGGCCCTTGAAAGGCTTGTAAGGAAGAAGAGCCTTCCGAAGGTCAATGCCATTAACAAAAAACTACACTTCTAGATAGCAGTGACCAACAGGCCCCGTTCTCCTAGGATGGAGGGTCAAGATCCAGACCCACCCTGTCCCTGGAAATGCAGTGATTGCAAATTCCCTGGGTAGAGGACCAGGACTGTGGACCACCTAGAGGAGTCTCCTGACAAAAAAAAAAAAAAAACCTATACGACTTGATTCCTCACTGGACCCCATTTAATCAAGGTTGCTGAAACAACTGTACTTGTTGTAAACCCATTGGTTAACTACAGTTTGTCCATTTATTTTAAATCTTATTGGAAGCCCCCACTTCACTCATTGGTTGGTTGTAGTCTGTCCACCTTCTTCAATCTTATTGCCACCCCCCCTATTTTGAGCCCACCCCATATCACAATTTCGGTCCATAAATTTCACCTGGAAAATGCAACTCTGGGTTACCCACCTTTCCAGACCTCTCTTAGGCAGACGCTTTCCTTCTCAGTAAAATTTTCCTACTTAAACCTCTGTCATTCTTAAAATTAATTTTTGATTTTGGAGAATATGAACTCACATTTCAGGCTGAGAGTTAAGCCTTGATCCCCTGTATCAGACTGACTGAGTGCCAGGGCAGGAGGAATTCAGGCAGGTGATTCAAGTAAGACTCAGAGAGATTGATGTTTGGAGAGATGAGAGTGGGGAGGAGAGACGGTCACCAGATAACTTGGTGCAAGTATATTTGGGCAGAGGGAACGGTCAGTGCCTGGGGGCCCAGGGCCAGCAGGGCCACAGAGAGAAGTGAAAGAGAAGGAAGGTATGATCCGAAGTCCAGAGCCCCAAGTGTGGCACCAGAGAGGGCCTTGCAAGCCACAGTAACACAATGTGTTTTTTCTGGTATAAAAGTTGTTCACTGAAGGCAAAATCTAACATAAAATACTTGATATTAGGTATTATTAGTCATGTAATGAAGTAGGATGATGAAAAATACCCACTGATCATAAGAAAGCTACATCGAGGAAAATGAAATTGACCTAAGTGTCAGAAGACTTGGGTCTGAAGGTGGTGGAAAGTAGCTCCTGGCAACTGAGGCAGGAGACAGTGAGCTGTGAGGGTCAAGTCAGCCCAGTCACGCTCCAGGAGAGCCGCCTGCCACACGTCACCGTGCTTGGGAACATGGGATTCCAAAGTCCAAGATACCCAGTTCAAAATCTTTCTCTTTCACTAGTTTGCTGTATCTCACAGCAAGTCACTCACCCTCTCTGCACATTGGGAATATTTCTCAAAGCCTCTGTGAAGAGCAAACGGTCATGCATATGAACTCTTATGTACATGTAGATGTTGCAGTGACTGTCACTGCAAAAGTGACAAACACCCATCGCTAGGCCACAGGCTCTTTACTGAATCTTGACCTAGACATCCTGATGGCATCAAGAAAGGTCTCCAGTAAACAGGGGGTGATTAGACACCAAGACAGGGATTTAATCACGAAGCATAAGCAGGAGGGAGGCTCGGGGGTACATACCGAGGGCTGGGTCTCAAGGGATAGGGAAAAAGCCAGCTGAGCAAAGTTGTTCAGTCAGGATATGATCGGTGGCCAACTCCCGTGACACCACACTTCTGCCCGGTAGGCCACAAGCAGAAATGATCCTGGCGCAAAGGCAGCTCCGGGTCACTAAATGGACCCATGCACGAGGAGAGCAGGGCCACAGAAGGAAGGGCAAACTGGCAAGTTCTTCCAGAAACGATCTCCGTGATTCCTTCTGGGATCTATAAGTCTCAATTTCTAAGTATCGATAAGTAATTTGAAAATGCCACATAGAATGGTGATTTTCTAGTTTAAGCAATAAAACCTAGAGCTTACTGTAAGAACGCTAGCAGCAATTTGTTTTGTATTTTATTTTCCGCTCGTATATTATTCCACAGCTGATCAAAGGCACTGGTTGCAAAGAATAAAGTAAATCATGGTTCTAAATAAACCACTAAAGAGTGTTAAATTGATTTAAGTGATTTGGGAAATATTAATATTTAAAAGTCCTCTGTCCTATGCCTTTTTATGACTACCTATAGCAATAATAACCACCATTTCATTCTACCATTCTTCATCTTATAATATTACACAGTAAACTGTGTACAAACATTTTTTTTTTTGCATTGCTACAGAAGTGTAGGAGTTCGGCTGCTTATTTATGTATAAATATCTTGAATTTTATTCAGTCAATAAAAGTATACCCGATTAATGCTTTATTATTCTCTCTGCATAGGTCGGAGAAACAAAGTGCAGTGTTTGTTCTTTACGAGCCAAGGAAACCTTGCTCTCCTCTCCTCTTCCTTGGCAGTAAACTGGATATTAAGCAGCATGTATCTCAGGGTTAGTCCCAATCTTGAGAAAGTTTCTGGGCTCGCGATTTCGCATGTTTGGCTTGTCTGTAAATATCTGTGTAATGGCACAAGCGACTGCGGTAGCTTCTCTCTTTTGATACAGCGAGGAGGGAGGTGTGCTCAGACCACAGGACCAGGGGGAAGGCCGCTGAGCGCTCCTCATGCATCGCCCGCGCTGGCTCGGAGCTGTGCCCGGCGCACAGGTGGACGGCCCGGGGCGGGGGCTGCACTGCGTTAGGCAGAAGCCGCCCGCACACCTGGATCCCAGCTCTAGCCATCAAAGGCACCTCGGAACTGCTCTCACCTTTGTACTCACCAGCTCTCCTGCGTTGCCCGGGACTCGCTGTCATCTTCTTCTCCGCCTCGGTCCGTGCTCACCTCCCTTTGTACTTCGGCAAGCCCCCCGCTCCTTGACAAGTCTCCCCCATCTGCCTCCCCGTCCGTGCGGCCTTTCCGCCGCCCGGCCGAGGCGGAGGGACCCTCCAGGCGGGAGCCCAGCCGTCCTCTCCGTCTCTGCCTCAGCCCGGCTCCCGCCTGTCACTGCTCAGCGCGCCGCGCACCGCACTGGCTTGTTTTGTCAATAACCATTTATTTGTTGCCGGGATAGCAGCAGCCATTACATCTGACCTCTCTGTTTCATCAATTATGGATAGATTATCGGACGGGAACATCTGCACTAGCTTGCTGTTGAACTCACCTCCTGGCTGGGATGAGATAAAGTACTAAACTGTGCTTTATTGTCAGGCCAAAACTCTACCGGGGAGCCAGGGAATTCCAAGAGCCGCACAGGCCCCTCAGAAGGACCAGAAAATCACTTCACGTCACCGCCGTTTCCCTGAAGATCCTAGCCATTTATTATTTACACTCATTACGAGTTGTTATAACCTACTCGCGAAAAGCTCTCGGCAGCATCCCATTTCCAGTCTTTGTCACTTCTTCCGGAATGGAAATGACTCATAAATTATTTTCTTGTCTCTCCTATCACTGGAAAGGGGAAATAGATGCTCTGCCTTTCCTGTGCAGAACAGTCAGACAAGCCTTTTCTACCATGTTTTATTTTAAAGAAATGTGTCCATCCAGCCTGATAGGAAAGCGTCACAGCGTGGGAATAAATTATAGTTTATCAGATTCATGGTCTGTGGCCAGAAGGGTATCACATTATACAGAGAGAATATACTCAAAATGTTTGTTTGTTTGTTTGTTTTGAGGCTTTCATGGATTTCTGAGAAAAGGAAATCAGGGTGAAGTTTTATTGAATCCTTCCTTCAATGAGAAAGAAATCCAGCCGGAGGGATTATGAGTAGATAGCAGCTTCACTGCCAGGGGAGAGACAAATCTCCTTGAGGTATCTGGATCATACAGAAATACAGAAATATTCATAGTATCAGTAATTATTAAAACCTGCCGAATCCTCACTCACGAACGCAGAACACCCCCGAACCCTTTCTTTGAGCCAGCTACTGTGGAGTTCGAGGCAATCCAATGGCTGACAGTGGCCACTGTGGGCCGGGGGACATTGTAACCATGCTAGTGACACCACAGTGTACTGCTTCTGCCTCCCTGTGCCACCGATGTGGACAGGAACTGTGTTTGTCTCTCACTACTTAGAATAACAGGAAGAGAGGGGAAAAAAACGCCTTGTATTCTATCCACAGATAGGAGGAGTCATTCCTAAGGTACCATGATTGCCCCCTTTAGTTTCTCTAATCCACCTCCCCACGTAACATAATAGTCCCCAGGGCTTGGCATGGGAAAATCTTGTTTGATTACCCGACTAGAGAAAGCAACCACAGGTTTGGATAGGATGTTCTCTGTCATTTTCTAATTTTCTTGAGGTTGTCCCTGAGAAATCTGGCCTGTTTACTGTTACTTAAACTCTCCAGAGGCAGGAACTGAAAATGTCCATAACTTCACATTTACCATAGTTATAAATGGAATGAAGAAGGAGGGTAGATTGAGAGATGAAAGGAGCTAGCAGAACTGGGAGCAAAAATGACAAAGAACAATGCAGGCAGAGGGAATGGTAAGTTCTAGGGAAAGAGGCAGAAAGAGACGTGATATCCAAAGGTCTTTGTGGCTGGATCGCTGTGTCCAGGCCCCCACACATTCCAGGAACTTGTAAAGGTTGATATTTCAGCATGGACAAAGTCAGTAACAACATATATTCTGTCAAATGAGATTTGATTGGCATTTTTCAAAATTCAGTTTGCCATGGCTGTCTTTGGTTTTCCTAAGTAGCAGCAAACCACTGTTTATGGAAATGTTATGATAGGTAGGATGAAGTCACTTGTCACCCAAACTGCTCATTCTTCTAAAAACACCACCAAGCAGACTGAGATTTCTTAGCTAAAACAGTACACCAATAAAAACATCTTTTCCTGTCTCAGTCTGATAATGAAATTGTGTCTGTTAGCCTTTGTCCCTTGTCATGTAATCACCCTGTATCATTTTTCACTAATAATCATGGAAGAACAAAGTTATTTACTTGCAACTAGACAGCCGCTTTGTCTCTTAGCACTTGTCAGTTTTTTTTCTTTAGGTTCAAGAAAGAGGTCCATTCAGATCATGTCAAGTGAGGGAGCTGAGTGTGAAGATTCCCGTGGTGAAAGGCAGGCCCTAATCCTGGACCCCTAGGAGCAATAAACAGTGGATCTCAACTGAAACCAGCAGATTCTTGGAAAGAGACAGATCCCTCGAAAACAAGAGGCTGAGTGTTTTCATTATTGCCTCTGGACCCATAGTCAGTTGGTTCATTCTGTTGATATGACTGTTACTTAACTGGTTGTCCATTTGTTTTGTTGTTGTTTTCTTTGGCTTTTTAAAATTTAATTTATTGGTATATTATAGACACATTACAGTTACACTCCACATTGAGAATTTGTACCAGTATAGGACATAACTTAATTCTCATTTTTCCCCTTCCCCTACCCACCCTACAACCCCCACCCCTATATGCACAAGCTTTGTTTCCTTTTTTAACCATCCATTTTTCTTTCCTCTCGTTATTTACCCCTAAACCCCATTTCCCTTTGAATATTTACTATTTCACAGTATTGATCATGCATTCTAGAACACATTTACAACTTCAGTTTCTCATAAGAGAGAAAAGATATGATATTTACATATCTGTGATCTATTTATTTCACTTATGCGTATGTCCTTAAGGTGTGTCCATTTGAGTATAAATGACTCAACCTACACCTTCTCATCTTGCCTTTACTGACTTACAACTGGTCTGAATTTCCTAAGAGGACCCAACTGGAAAGGCCCATTACTCTAAACCTCCTCTGAACAGACTTTTTATATCAAGCACTTCACAGATTGCTAGACTGCCTATCAATTGACTACCTTTTGGTCAAGGACCCGCAAGCAAAATATAAAACAAAGACCCCAGTAGATTTCTTCAACAAGAGGTTAAGGCCAGGAAAATCTTTTCTTTTGAAGAGATGTAACTCTAATTCATACTCTGATTGGACCATACAGGTTAAATATGTCCCTGGTTTCTGATTTACAGCGTAAAAAGTAATAACTGAGATTTAGAATAAAAAGTTTTCAGAAACATGTTTCTTTCTAACATAGAATAGAATTATAGTGATCAATTTTAGAAATGACAGTTTGGGGCATAATGTTCCCATTTACTATTGAGAAAAATTTTCACTTCTGTATATTGAATTCTGTCTTATTATGTAGAGGCTTGGGAGTCATCTGTATATTGGATATGTGGAAGGAGAGTTTTAAGTGAAAGAAGATTCTTGGAAATTTTCTGAAATATATTTCAATGCTTGCAGCTATCCACAATGCAAGGGAAGCTCCTAGCATGTATATGATTAATTAGCAATTCTAATTCAGCCTATGAAACATAAAAGGGTCTTGAATTTTCATCAAATTATTAAAAATTTCTTAAGTGTGAAACAAAAATTTACTATTTTTGAAGAGCAGTGATCACAGTAGTTGCTAGTTAATATTAATCAAATAGCACTGTAGACTTAGCTCCCCTTACTGGCACCAAATCCAATGTAAGGACTTAAAAATAAAGTACATTCTTTAAGAATGTATAAGACTCCTCCAATGAGAAGGAAATATAAAAATAAAACTTCAAAAGAATCGAAGTGACCCAGCCCTTTGTAAAACTGTTTAAAGGAAAAGTAAATTAATCAGGGATTTTTAAGACACAGATAAACTATTGAAAACACTTACCTTAAATTACTAAATATATCAATAGGAAGTCCTAATATGCGAATCTTACTTCCGAGAGGGAGAATTATAGGTCATTTGATCCAACCTTTTCATTGTACAAACCTGGAAACCAAAGTGCCAGTTTACCAAGTGATTTCTTCAGGGTCACACAGTGAGCTTGTAACAGGTGAGAAGCTAGAACCCATGTGTTCTCACAGCCAGTCTGTCCCACCGTGGACCATCCAGTCTGTGCCGTGTGTGTCGGGCAGTGCAAGCACTTAGTGTGTGCAGATGGTCTGAATGATGAGCGATGGCTTTGGGGGAGAAAGGGTTCGTACTCCGGGCGATCAATACGGATCAGGGTAAGGCGAGCCCACTTCCAATTTAAGAGGGTAGTTTTAGCAGAAGGCAAAATATGTAGCTGCTTTGTATATTGCAGCTTACAGAGCTGAATATTCAAACTGTCCTCAGTATTCATTCAAGATAACATATCTGAGCAAAAGAACTGTGTTTATTGCATGTCCTGACGTACATCTCTGCTTCCTCAGAAAGTGCATAAGAGCCTTAAGTGATGTGAGAACAGTTTTGTTTACACCCATTTTGATCATTTTCTACCAGGGCCTATTGCTGGCTTCCGTAAAATACCCCTGAATGCTGTGCTGGCCAGTCTGGTCCTCAGCCTGTTACTGCAGTGCTTGTCAGAAATCATTAGGCACTGATTTCTTTGACTAATGTTGCAGTAGATTGTCTGAATCATGTTCAGATGCTGTAAATGAGGCAGAAACATCTTTTCTGCTCACCAACTGTGAAATGGCTAAAGGGGGCTAGATTGCCAGAAATCAGAATAAATGTATTTCCAATGAGATTTGACAATGATTTCAAGCTCAAGATGGCAGAGTTGATTTTATTTTACTTCTGTGTTCCTCATTGCACAAGTATAAATCTGTATCATTGTCCTGTTTTTCTCAAAGTAATGCACTGTATTGAGAGTGGTGCTGAACTTTTGTTATGAAATGGCATGATTTGAGGTTTGTATGGGGATATGGAACACAAGGTTAGCTGTGTGCTTTTTATGGTGGGCAAAGAGGAACATGGTAAAAAATGTACCCTAGGCAATTGACTCATAACTTCTCATTTACAGATAAACCTGTTGGATATGCTTTATGGTTTAACAACAATTTCTGGCCTATGGGGGTTTATTTAGATTCTTCTATACCCTTACACTTGTGTACAAAACTAGAAAAAAGCATAAATTGTGACTAAACTGTGCTAGTTTGGTTCCGACTTATTTCAGTGCACTGTTTTTGACTTTAGCAGTTTGGAGGGGTAGGGAAAACTGCCATCTTTCAATTTTGGAAGGACTATCGTGTGAAGATGGATGAATACATCTTGCCTTCCCCCAAACACAATCCTGGCTAGCAGGTGCACGTTCCAGATTTTGCCTCAACTTAACCGATAGTTTTCTCATGTAACTCTCCTGTGATTGAGTGGCTAGCCTCTCAAGGGAATAGTTTCCAATCATGAAAATTGTTCAAGCGGAGGCTGCATCAGGGTTTTGCAACAATGACTCTACTCACATTTTAGGCTCGGTAATTCTTTGTGATGGGGTATATGATGTGCATTGTATGGTGTTTAACAGCATCCCTGGCCATAAACCACTGTAAGCCAGCAGCACTTTCTCCCCTTATGACAACATGAATGTCTCCAGACATCACCAAAAGTCCTCTGGCAGAGACAAGATAACCCCTGTTTAAGTAACACTATGTCAGATAAGCACAAGGGAAAATTAAGCAGTTGCTTCTTTCCAGTTGTTAGTAAGTACTGCTAAATACCTCTTCTTATGAGCACCTTTAACTTTCCTTCCAGGTAGGCTTGATTAATTTCCATTTGACATCCAAAGAAATGTTTGAGAGAGATTAAGTTACTTGATACACATCACTCAGCTCAGTGATAGACCTGCCATCGTTATGATATTTGGAGAAAGTTTGAACACCCTGAGAGAGATTTGATTAAATAACCCATAAGAGCCCTCCAGAGCCTATTGTGTGCCTGCAAAGCTACTACAGATGAGAAAACTACATCAACTAAATAGGGAGAAATTGGCACATTTAGAATGGGTACAAACACACACACACACACACACACACACACACACACAGGATTAGTATCCATTGACAGTTTTGCAAAGCTAGGACATTCTTATTTGAAGTGTGCCAGCTTCTAGAACCCGCTTCACATGGTGGCTTCAATCACTTATTTTTACTCAAAATAGTCGGAGTATAACCACCCAAAGCCAGAGCCACTGAAACTTCCTCTCATGACATGCGATCTGTGCTGCGCATGCCTAAATTAGATGCAGAAAGAGAAAGAACTTTTCCTCTCTCCATTCCAGAGGCACAGAAACAGTTGCACAATTTTGAAAGCTTGTAATAATGGGGAATAAGGCTGCCAACTGCACCATCTTTAACCAAACACATCGAACTGCTCTGAAATTATAAGGCACAAACTACAATTTTTTTAAGGTCCTTCCAGATGTATGTATGTAGAATAAAGAAACCAAAGTAAATGACAAGCTTTATCTTCTGTGCAATAATCAAATTCTTCATGGTGAGGATTTAGCTTGGTAGTTGGACACTTGCGTGGATGAGACCCAGAGTTTGATCTCCAGCATCACAAAAAAGTAATAATAATGCCAATGACAATAATAATAAACTTTTTTCTGTGTGATCAAGCTGAGAAATTGCAGGTTAAAAATTTGTCACTTCATATTATAAAATAAAACTGCGTTTACTTGGTCCACATTACTAGACAAATGTAATGTAGGCTTGCTGAGGGTAGAGAGCACGAACTATTAGAAGAGGCTCATTTTATGAGTAATGACTTAGTGTTTCTGAACTAAAGTTTTAGCACTCTCTATAGACTTACAGCACTATGTAAGTCTTACTCCTTTAGACAGTAAATTCTTTAAGAGCCAAGGTATAATTTTATGCCTAGTAGTCTCACTAATGGATGTACTGGAAGAAATCTTTGTATAATACTCTAATTCTGACATTTTCTATTAGAAAGAAACTGAAAACAAGAACAATTAACATACTGTAGCGTTACCTTTGTAGATATCAAAACTGCTGTAACACCTTCCACTCTTTTTCTCCATCTCTTCCATTGATAAAGAAGCCCACAGAAAAGCATGTGGAGCTTCTAGAAAAGCCCAAGTTGCAGAAGTGAACAAGGGAAGAAGGAAGGAAAAAAGAAAAGAAAACTAACAATCAGTATCTGTTTAAGAGGTTATGTCAAAAGTTGGATTTCAGGAAAGGCTGGCTTTTCTCTTTTTTCACCTTTACCCCACAGTACTGAACCACCACAATCCAAATTGTTTCATTACAATTTCTTCTATTGCATGATCCACTAGTAAGAAGAAAAGATCGGAACGAGCAAACATTTTATTTTTAAATCTAAACCTTTCTCTGACGGAGTTAATGATCTTTGAGTTTTCACCTGTGAGCATGAATTAGGTTAACCACCTGCTGTACTTTCGTGACGTAGCTGAGGGCATTTTCCTGGGGAAAGGCAAGCTGTGGGAATGGATTGTTCAGCTCTCTGTTAGCAGGGACAAAATATCTGATACCCACAATGTAAAACAGAGACTTTCTTTTTAGCTTTTTTTTTTTTTTTTTTGCGTCCAAGGCAGAAACATCAGGGCAGAAAGACCCGGCGGAGGAAAGTTCCTTAAATCAGTGCACCTAAGAAGCAGAGCAGGTTAGACAAAGCAGGAGAGGGAAGGGCCGAGGATCTAGGAAATGTCCCTCCGCCGCAGCCGCCTTCCTCGAACTGGGCCCCATCTTCTCAGAATGCTCAGTTCAGCTATGAACTCATCAGTGGTTTAATCCATTCATGATTTAGTGTCCTTAGATTCAAATCACCTCTACAGGATTCCCTTAATTTAGTCAAATTGGGAAGTCAGAGTAACTAGCACAGGAAGTATACATAGAAGCTAAAGGACAGATGCCAAATATTTCAGAATGTTTCCCAAGGCAAATCTTTCCCCCAGGAGAAGAGAGAAATTTTTTCTGTCACCTTCCTCTTCTTTTTGTTCTGAGTATCAAATCAGAAACAAACTAGATGAGGGTAGTTTGAGGAATCTTTCTGTGACTGTATCTTGATTGCAGTGTTGGTGACATGAAAATATCCTTGTTATAAAATGACATAAAACACCCTCATATAAATGCATTTAAAACTGGCAAAATTTGAAGAAGGCTGGAAGATCACGTCAAGACCAATTCCCCGGTTGTAATATCGTACTGTAATTGTGTAAGAAGATATCATTGGGGAAAAACTGGGTGAAGGGCATAAAGAATTTCTCTGTATTATTTCCTGCAACTGCATGTGATTTTACAACTATCTTTAAAATTTTTTTACAGCAAACTAGTTGGGACAGTATTTTCTTAGAATGACAGGCAGAGTGTTCCATAGGACTGTCAGGTCTGGAGTAATTGTCATCAGGATGGTTTAAAGTGTCAATTGTGAAAGTCAGCATGAAGCCCTGTGATTGTTGGAATTTCTTTTTTTATGTTTTAGTGTTGTTGTCTTAAATAAAGGGCATGTTGCAAAGGAATTTCAGCCAGGTCATAAAAAGGAAAATAGAAGAAGATCGGAAAAGAAACAAATGCCAAACATTGGTTTTGTTCTAAAGGATTCTCACCTCATAACTGGAAGCTGAGAGCACTGAAAAAAGAAAACAATAAGATGCTTGATACTGATAGAATTAAAAATACCTTTCTTTGTCTCTCAAAGAAACCACAGTTCACGCACACAACTTATTCTAATATATTTTAAAACCTTGATCTTCCCAAAGAACATGAATGATTTCCTACTCTTGAATAAATGGAAACATGGATGGGTGCCTATACAGATAAATACAGACATACAAACCCTATTCATTTTGCTGGCAGGTGACCCAAATCCAATGTTCGTTCAAAGGCTATTTTAGTGAAATGAATTAATGAACTTTAAAATTTGATTTTGCAGCAAACAATTCTTTAAAGAACTTGTAGCATATTGCCAACCAGCATTATTCTTTTGCACATATTCACTTTTTACATTAAATATTCCTCCAGTTTTTAAATTTAGGTGACCAATAGTAATTTTTCACTTTAAGAACCTGGATTTTATTTGAAAAAAATTTCATTTTGATGAGAAAAGAGTCTGTTGTCTCTAAAGTCTGGTAAAATAACTTTTGAAGTTGTATTTCTGCTGCTCACTAAAATTATTGAAGCAACTCAGCAGAGTGACTATGTAGCACTAAATGTTCACTAGATACATAGCCTGACTTTCCCAACTTTGAAGACTTGACTCAATTTGGTGTCTGCTAAAATTTACATGACAGCATACAGATTTGTGGTGTTTCCTTCTGTCTTTTTTTTTTTTTTTTTTTTGAGACAGGGTCTCGCTTTGTAGTTCAGGCTGGCACTGAGCTCAGCTGAGGCAAGCCTCAAACCCAGAAATCTTCCTGACTCTGCCTCCCAAGCACTAAGATTACAGGCGTGAGCCACCATGCCTGACATTTTGTGTGTGGTCACCAAGATCAAACCAGAGACCTTGTGCTTGCGAGGCAGGTGCTGGAACCACTGAGCTAAATCTCTGACCCCGAGGACTGTCTTTATTTGACAAGGACAACTCATGACAGGGACTCTTCCCTGATGTCTGGTGAGCAGAGTCCCAAAGAATTCTTGTCCTAAAGATGACATGGAATTTTGTGTGATCTCCTGGCAGCCACATAACAGCTCTGAGAAGTAGGCTTTCTGTTTGACTTATGAAGAAATTAAATTTAAAGAACTTTCTTGATCCTGATGCATTGGGTATGGAAGAGCTAGTCTTGAATCCAAGTCTCCCTATTTGAAAATCATTGTTCATTCCATTAGACCCTATTTTTCTCCATGGAGAGGCTACTGTAGCATTAAGTCACACCAAAGACAAAAGCCTGTTTTAAAATGTTTTGTTTGTCTGTTGCCCCTATTGCTTCTTGGAAAGTGGCACACTGATGGTGGAATAGGGGGCCATCAAAACTCGAGCAGCTATCCTTTTATCCATGGGCTGAAAAGTCACCCTTGTCAGATAATGAGTAGCAACTCTGAATGCTACCACATGCCAGGGCCACAGGAGAGCTTCCAGTGGGAGCACAGTTTAAGGTCTGGAGAAATCTGTCTCCAGCCATTGATGATCCCCATAGTTGTATCCGTTCTAAGTCTGTGTCCCCAGGATGCACATGCCTTATGATAGCAGATACGTTCCCATCTAGGTAGGAGTTCCTAGGGTCTAAAGGTGTCTGAGACAAATAACACTGTCTGATGAAAAAAGTAAAGGAACTATTTTTGGCTCAAGATATAATATTCAAAACTCACTTATACATTCTAGATTCTCATCTAAATATATATGTACCAAAATTAGACCCGAAAAAATATCTTCCTAGCCGGGCGTGGTGGCTCACACCTGTAATCCCAGCACTCAGGAGGCAGAGACAGGAGCATTGCTGAGTTCGAGGCTTGCTTGGACTACACAGTGAGCTCAGAGCCAGCCTGAACTATAAAGCGAGACCCTGTCTCAAAAAAAAAATATCTTCCTAAATATTTGGTGCTCTGATTCAACAAGGTCTGTCATAAATTCACCAAATTTAAGAGCTTCCTGTCCAAGAAACATCTGTATGAACTCACATTGGCTTAACGAGATTGTTGTCAGCTGTACGAAGCAGGTCGAAAACAATATTTTCAGGTCTATACATGATTTCAGTATCAGGTTTAAAAATAAGAATCATGGCTAATAATAGCAAAAACTTCCAAAATGGTAAAGGAATAGATTTTTAATATTCTCACCATTAAAAATGATAAGTTGGACAGTGATGAGTATGTTAATTAGCTCAAGTCAATAATTCCACAATGAATACATAGATCAGAACATTACACTGTGTCTGATAAATGCAATGATTGCTTGCTAATTAAAACTAAACAAGTGCTTCTAAAGTATGAACATCCAAAAAATTGCATTTTACAGGCTTAGCATGAATGAAAATGCTAGCTAAATATATATAGCCATGAACAAGTTTTAACAGTGGCATTATGTTGAGCAGTCCCTTGCAAACCACATGAAACTCAGGTTTAATGAGGTCACACAATGGTCTCATTGAAATTATTTTCCAAATATTGAATTTAAAGTGAAGGCAAATTTCAATCCTGCCTTTATACCTATCCTGGTAGGCTATCTCATTCATGGAGTAGCAGCACACAGGAGATATTTATGTTCCCACAGCACACATACTGACTCCCTCTCTTAAATGCCCTCAGATGATGTTCGCTAATTCTTCCCTAGAAAATGTGTTAAAAGCATTTCCGTAGAGGTCTTTGGAGATTTCCTGTGTCCTCATGTGTGTAATCCATTGGGTCAAGTAACAATAAAGGGAAAAGAAAGAAAAACGAACTGGGTTTTATATATTTTCTTCTTTTGGCCATTGAAAGGGACAAAAGAATAGAAATGAAAAGAAAAATAATACTGTACAGATGATGTTAATGTTACCTTAAATTAAAATCATATGTTTGCCTATGGTAGCTGTAATCTTTTGATTATTGAAGAGATTTTTGGTAATGAAATACATTTGTTTGGTAATGAAATACATTTGTGAGAAATATTTTTAGTATATACTATATTCATGTACTCACTGGGCGATGTGCCCCTAATAAAATGATAGATTTAAAAATGGCCTGTCATCTAAATTCATGTTTTCCAAATAGCTATTTATAGAAAGAAAAGTGATATTTAAACTAGGATAGTAGAAAATTAAAATCTGCTGTATATTACCTTTGATAATAGTGCAATCTTTTAAAATAATGTAAACCATTCAATTATTTATTCTCACCTAAGTTCCATAAATTGGGAGATTTGAAATAGTGTAAGAAAATAATTATTTTTACAATAGTAGGGTCTCACTGTCATGGCTCAAAGAGATTGCCATGAAACAAGTTATACCATAGATAAAAATAAACCAAGCAAGCATGAATTTTTAACACAAAAAAATTTTTATAGAGACATTAAAAACAACGGTTAATTTCAATCTTTTCCTTTGTGAGAGACTATCGGTGGTCATGGCAGTGCCGTATGTCCAATATGTGTTGCTCTTCCTGACAGGTCCTCAACACTTGCAGTCAAATCTCCACAGCACTGGACGATGATCTTGGCTGGGGCAGAGCCTATGAAGCCATCGCCAAGGTCCTGCAAAGGTAAGCTAGCGCATTCCTTGTCGTGCTGTCACTGTGGATCTACTCAACTGTGAAAGACTAAAATTGTTTGAGGTCTGTCGCTTTCCATTACTGCCTGCTTAAATTTTAAGCAATGCCCTTCTTAAGTGACCCTTTCATCATAAGTTATTTTAAACCAGTGTGATACTTGGAAAGAGGCATCTAAACCCTTCCTGGTCTACTCCTCTTCAATATCATTCTCTTTTTGGTTTTCTGTAAATTTAACAGTGACCTTGGATGAAAGAGGGGGAAAATCAGGTCATACCTCACAGGTTAAGAAAGCAGAGAGCAGAGCACTAGGCAGTACGCTTCAGCAACTGTGGCTCACCATAACCTTCCCAGAGCTCTTCTTTAAGGAACATTTCCATTGTACTCCAGTCACTTTTTTTACTTTAAAACATCTCTTCTTTGAGCATATCTAGATAAACAGTTGAGCACAAGACAGCAGTTTGTTTAAAACAGAAAATGTACTCAAAGTATATTTGAACAACTTCCAATTCATAAATTTTCTATAGAACCACAATTATTTTAAGAAAACAAACACAAATTATTTTTTACCCTCCACTCATTATACTATGATTGTGGGGTACTCTATTTAATCAGGCACTGTAGAGTAGAATGATGGCTTAAGACAAGATAGAATAACAAAGAGAAAAAAATATTGAAGTTAAGGCCTTGTCTTTCCATACATCAAAAATAAAACCTTTTAATAATAGCAGTAATGGTAAAAGATGAAGATTGGGTTAAGTTCCTATTCCCTTCCACTTACACATACAAATTGTTTGACAAAGTACAATTGTTATTTGAAAAGCATTCAGTACTTAAATGTGAGCAAGTTGAAAGTGAAGTCACTGTTACATGAGTAACATTGCTAATATAATAACTGCTTGAAATACCAAGGCCAATGAAATGGAAGGCATTCTTTAAAATATTAAATAAAATGGAATCATCAATGAATAAATGTTTTAAGAACATAGACATACTTAATACAGAGAGTATAAAAATCTACTATAGTGGGACAAATAAGATTGCTAACTAATGGGCCGGAGATTTAGCTCAGTGGTTCCAGCGCCTGCCTCATAAGGGCAAGGCCCTGAGTTCAATCCCGGTAACCACATAAAATGCTGAGCATGGTGACTCATGCCCACGAACCATCAATACCACATACCACAGTGCCAGGCATGGTGGCTCACGCCTGTAATCCCAGCACTCCGGAGGCAGAGGCAGGAGGATTGCTGAGTTTGAGGCTTGCCTGGGCTACATAGTGAGCTCAGGGCCAGCCTGAACTACAAAGCGAGACCCTGTCTCAAAAAAAAAAAAAAAAAAGATTGCTAACTAACTAGTTCTTGGATGGCCAGACCTGTTATCCCTTAAAAGCATTACTTTCCAAGTACTAACTAAGAAAAAGATATTTGAATACAATTAAATTAAGAGATTGATAAGTATTCAACTTAATATATATTTGGAACAAATCTGTTCTGTGCTTTTTACAGCCAGTTCATTTTAACTATTAAATTTCTTGACCATGCTACTATCCCTGCCCCAAATCAGTAGAAAATCATTAAATTCCTTGACTGTCTTCAGAGTAACAAATGCATCCTATACAGTTGTACAAATGTATCCTTTACCTTGTTCATAGAATAATTTTTACAAAGTGGCATTTCCATTGTATCCAAACATAGCTAAGAAGATAGAGAAAATATGTTCTTGTATAAAGATGAGTTCTCATCAGAAGTATTATGACAGTATCTGTCCCAGGACAAATATTGGGCTGCCCTTTTGACTAGTGATAATCTTTATAATTATTTTTGAAACTTATGGAAACATGAAACTTGCCTCAAATAATTCTTACTTTGCCCATTTTGTGCCTCGTCTGCAACATTTAGCCTCCACCCCAAGACCTGAATTTCTGATCTGTACAGTGAAATGCAAGGGGAAAGCTGAACAATTATGTGCAAATGTTTTTTGCAATAAGAAACAATCTAATGCTTGAATAGTTCCATATATATTATGTGGTTTAGGAATGGGAAAGATATAGCTGTATTTGTCGATCACAACTTTGAGGGTGTTTTTCATAGACATTGAGACAGTTCTGTCCCCAAATTCTCAGCAGCTCAGACACTTACCCCAGAGCAAACCTGTAATGGAACAGCATGAATTAGCCCCATTTCACTTTTATACCAAATGAAAATAATTCCATTTGTAGAATTCCCTCCTATGATAGTACAATAAAGCTATCAATGATTTGTATAGTAGATGCAGGGTCTTATTGTAAAAAGTTATCCAATTGCCCAAGAGATTATACAAGACATTTATTCTAAAATCATGGGGGAAAAAAATCTCTAAAGGCCACAAGTTTTCTGTGGCCACAGGATGGCTGGTTATAGAGGAATTGTAGAGGAGTGTTAGCCTGGTGTATTTTTCCAACAATAATTTGAGTATGATGCAGAATAATTGAAGTATAACCTCTTGACAGGTAAATGTTTCAAAACTAAAAATACTGGGCCGGAGGGTTAGCTCAGTGGTTCCGGCGCCTGCCTCGCAAGCGTAAGGACCTGAGTTCGATCCCCGGTTACCACATATAATGCTGGGCGTGGTGGCTCATGCCTGTAATCCCAGCACTTGGGAGGCAGAGACAGGAGGATTGCTGAGTTCGCGGTGGCTTGTTACAAAGCAAGACCCTGTCTCCAAAAAGCAAAAAAAAAAAAAAAAAAACTAAAAATACTATATAGGTAAACATGAGCAGCATGGATATATGAAAAGCTTCTTTTGTTTGTTTGTTTGCTTTTTGGAGACAGGGTCTTGCTTTGTAGTTCAGGCTGGCCCTGAGCTCACTATGGTGCCCAGGCAAGCCGCCGCGAACTCAGCAATCCTCCTGTCTCTGCCTCCCTTTTATTTATTTATTTTTTTGGGGGACAGGTTCTCACTTTGTAGTTTGGGCTAGACCTGAGCTCACTATGTAGCCCAGGCAAGCCTCGAATTCAACAATCCTCCTGCCTCTGCCTCCTGAGTGCTGGGATTACAGGCGTGAGCCACCATGCCCAGCATTGTGGGGTGTGCTATTGATTGCTGGTGGGTGTGAGTCACCACACCCAGTATCAGATCATTGTGTGTGGTTACCAGGATCGAACCAGGGACCTTGCACTTGTGAGGCAGGCACTGGAACAACAGAGCTAAATCTCCGGCCCATGAGAAGTATTTTTAAATGAAGTCCACTAAGTAGTAAAATCACTGGAAACAAAATCTGTTTTGTTTTTGTTTTTGTTTTTTTAGAAAACATTGCTTTGATGGTTTGGTATTTTCCATTATGCATGTATGTACACATATGCACATGTGCATAAACACATATGCACACATATATATGTATCATCCCTTTCATAGTCCTAAACTGTCCTCTTGCAGGTTAGCAGCAACATACAAGGAATGGAACACAGCCAAAAAAGAGGGAATTATGGTGCTGGCCGCTGAGAAATAAATCGAGTTGTGCATGAAGCTTGGCACACCTCTAAATCTCCTTTCCCTAACCTCTGCAATTGTACCAGGTTCACTAATGGCAGCCCTATCTCTATAAACATATTTTATCTCTTTAAAGGAAATGGAAGAGGATAGCCATGGCTAAGATAAGTGTGTGTCTAAGGCCGTCAGCTGAGCGTGCAGGAAAGGTGAATAAGCTCTAAGGCTAGAAGCTTCTAAAATGGTTATAAGAATTTATATTAATCCGTCAGTGGAAAAGCACACTGCTTCCTCTCGCGGCTGAGGATCTGAGAATGTAGTGCAGCCTGTTTGATAACACAAGACCTAGATCTAGTGTCAGGCATTTAGGAAAGTTTCAATAGTGAGCAAGTTTTGTTAATTTTGCCATTAATCTGAAGAATTTAACTGTACAAGGGCATATAAGCAACATAAAAGAAAATCAGCATTTGCAATGTCTTTACCTCCATAATTCAAATACTAGTGAAAGAGAATATATGTTCTAAAATTGGTGTATGATACTATTATAGAAGCCATAATTATGACCTATTAAAAAGAAAAAGTGTGTTGCAAAATTAAGCAGTAAATATTATTATAATCTAGATAGTTAATCCAGGTATATTTAGAAGTGATCATCTATCCTCAGTTTTCTTTGCATGTGTGTATACTCATAATACATAATTTGCATACCTCATTTACTGAAGTAACTAATTTGCTAAAATACCATAACTCTTCACCATAATTAGGATGCCTACTTAGAAGAATCTAGAAAAATATCCCAAAGTTGTGTTCATCATACATTGGCCACAACTGGCCCATCTCTGGTTTATTCTATGTCAATTGCCAATTTTCTTGCAAACTCCAATTAAATTATTTCCTAGAAAACTTTCCACAGTGTAGATCTTTAAATCAATCAGTACCAAGTTTCAAGTGTGGATTCCCTATTATAGCTGAAAATTAATTTCTTCTTGCTTGAGAGAAATGACACGCCCTAGTAATTTTCATATTTTCTTTAAAATGGAGCATCCTGGCTTTGTTGTGAAATATCCTAAAAATGACCCCCCAAAATTCATCAAAAACATTTCTATTAATTCATGAAATTAAGAATAGCTTTTTACATTTTCTCCTGTCACTGATCCCATTTGCCTTATTACTTTCATCTGTGGCCCACGAACTTGGTGGCACAATCAACCAACCCCTTAGTGGCTGTTTCATCTCTGCTCTATTTGATTTCTTCTCTCTGAGTAAATGATTAAGTTTTCATGCATTGGTTCAACCAAAATCTATGTTCACTCAACCACATCCTTTATTGATTACTTCTACTGCAAACAGTAGGCCAAGTGTGATATACATAATTGGACAGTTGTCAGGGGACGTGGGTGTTAACAGTCCTGTTTTCCCAGTTGGAAACTGGAATCACCTTGATACACAAATATTCTGCACTGTTTCATTCTCATTCTTTGGACCGAGGAGTCCTTTTCCTCAGAATATATGTTTTTAACTCTCTAAGGTCTGGTTGAATGAATTCAATGATTATACCATATAATATGCTGTTCAAGTTGCACCTGTGCACTGCATATAGAAAACTGGAATTAATATTTGTCTAACATTTTAACCTTGCCCTTGAACTTATATAAATAATCAGTAGCCTTTCTGTAGGAAAATACTGGATTTTTTTTCCTCTTCCAGGAAAGACTAACTGCTACCTTTACTGCCACCTTTCATGTTTGGAAGTCCTTTAACCAACATATGTTGGGTGTATTTCAGTTGCTGCATTATTACTTCTCTGGCCGCAGAGCTATACATTTATTGAGTGGAGTGTCCCACATACACTAGAAAGGCTTTTCTCCAGCATTGCTTGTTAGAGCAAGTCCAAGATAATGTTGGATGTTTTGAAGCTCTTTTGCTCTTTTGGGGAAACAATACTTGAATCCCCCAGCAATACTTTTACTTACATGATTTTATATTTCTTGTGCTCTGATTTGGGTTTTTTGTTGTTGTTGGTGTTGATTTTTTTGTATGTGTTTGTTTTAACAATCCTCCACAGGCCAAATATAGTCCAAAATTACTTCCATCATAAATATACAATCGCTGGGCGTAGTGACTCACGCCTGTAATCCCAGCACTCCGGAGGCAGAGGCAGGAGGATTGCTGAGTTTGAGGCCTGCCTGGGCTACATAGTGAGCTCAGGGCCAGCCTGAACTACAAAGTGAGACCTGTCTCAAAAAAAGAAAAAAAAAGATGTGTGTGTGTGTGTGTGTGTGTGTGTGTGTGTGTGTCCCAACAAAGCCAAATTTTTTTAAAGGACAAAAAATACATCAATACGTGAACATGAATAAACTTCAGTAAGTCCATTTTTGGTAAATAATATTATTATTAAATTTTTCCTAAGTTTTCAAAGTGATATGAAAAACATGTCTTTACTTCTCTTTTTCCTTGAAATAGCTTGAAAAGTTCCTATCAATTTCATAAAACTTATAGTCAAAAAATTCACTTTACGGGCTGGGGATTTAGCTCAAGTGGTATTACGCCTATTTTGGAAGCATAAGCATCCAAGATCAATCCCCGGTACCACACCAAAAAAAAAAATTCACTTTATATTTGATTTATTAATTCATGTATCTGACTTTTATTTATTAATATTTGATACTCAAGCTCTTTCAATATCTTTTGGTTTTCACATAAAAATATATAAATTAAAATCATTAATGAGCTTTCCATTACATTTTACTCTATGCTTACATTTGAAAAATTCCTCAAATAGTTCATAATTTTTCTGGAGAATTGGCCTAACTATGGAAGATTCATCATAATTTTGTTATGAAAAAGTGAGAACGGAATTAAGGAAGTCAGTATTCACAAATTCAGGAAGTGTAAATTTCCATTTTATTTCTTAAGCATAGAGTATTCTACTACCAAAAAGGAAGGAATAATTCATCTTCTATACCGGACACTCAAATTTTTTAAACAGTTAGTTCTTTGATTCTAATCCCTAGAAAATAACTGCCAGGACTTTATTTGTCGGTTCTGCAGTTCATTTGCTAAAATAATCGTGTTTAATTCATTGTACTGTAAAAAGTTTT
>PVIC010005350.1:0-38513 GCA_004025085.1 Thryonomys swinderianus
TTGCTGTGCAGAAGCTTTTCAGTAGGATGAGATCCCATTTGTTGATTCTTTCTGCTAGTTCTTGTGCTATAGAGGTTTTATTCATAAAGTCTCTGCCTAAGCCAATGTCTCCAAGAGTTTTACCTAGCCTGTTTTCCCAGCAGTCTTATTGTTTCTGTTTTAATGTTTAAGTCTCGTATTCCATTGTGAGTTTAGTTTTGTGCACGGTGAAAGAGATAGGTCTAGCTTTAGCTTTTGGCAGGTTAAAGCCCAGTTTTTCCAGCAACATTTATTAAAGAGGCTGTCTTTCTTCCATTGGGGATGTTTGCCTCCTTTGTCAAAGATAAGGTGGCTTATTTTTAGTATTCTTAAATGCATATAATAAGCGTACAATTTACTTTCAAAACCTTATTGTAGTTAAGATATGCTATGATTTTTAATGTTTTTTGTGCAGTGTGAGAGATAACCCAAGGACATATGCTAGTCAAATGCTCCACTGTTGAGCTATACCCTCTATCCTCTACTATCTTTATATTCCTCATATTAGTGAACTCATAGATTTAAGTTTTTATTAGAATTAACTTTGATGACATTTCTTTAAACAACATTTTGAACATCTTGTAATAAGCACATATAATAAAGTTTACTTGATGTTAAAAATTCGCCAAGGGCCGGAGACTCACGCCCACCAGCAATCAATACCACATACCACAGTGCTGGGCGTGGTGGCTCACGCCTGTAATCCCAGCAATCGGGAGGCAGAGACAGGAGGATTGCTGAGTTTGAAGCTTGCCTAGGCTACATAGTGAGCTCAGAGCCAGCCCAAACTACAAAGCGAGACCCTGTCTGAAAAAAAAAAAAAAATTACAAGTTGCACAAAGAAAATAAAATACTTAAGAATAAATTTAATGCCAAATGTGAAAAACCCAACAAGAGGAAAACTTTGAAACATTCCTAGAAAGATACAAATGAAGACTTAAGGAGATATCTTGTTTTGGGAAAGAAAAAGTTAACATCACAGAAGATGTCAGTTCACCATAATTTATAAATTTAATGTAATCCCCACAAATATATCCACGTTTTCTATTAATGCATTTTATACCAAAAAAAAACAAATAAAAATTGCTAGGGAAACCCTAAGACACATAGTCCTAGAGAGGAAAGGATTTAATTCTCTAATCATGAAGCTACATGGTGTTGCTTCTACAATGGCAGGTACAGTGCTGACCCATAAGCCAAACCAGTGCATTAACACAGCAAGACCAAAAATTACCAGCCTGAGGACTGTATGTGGTAAAAGTAGCATCTAAAAATCACTGGTACTATTTAATAAGTGGCAGTACAACATGGCTATCCATTCAGAAACACACAAAATCACACTCACATCTGATACCACACAGCAGAATAAACTACAAATTAACTGGGGATCTATGTTAAAACAAAGGAGCCATAGTTGTGCTAGAGGGAAAAGTGGCAAACTCTTCCTAACCTTGACAGGAAGGCTTGCTAACTACGATTCAAAGTCAGAAGAATGAAGATTAATCAGTTTGACTAACTAAGCATTTCTTAAAGTTCTGGAGCATCTGACTCACCTACTGTGTGCACAGGGATCTGGGTTCAGTCACCAGCATTTAAAGAATAAACTCTGGGGAAAAAAAACAACAGATAAAAGTACAGGTAAATGTTCACAGCACAACCCAGATCAGAGGCTAATATCCTTAACACAAAAAGACAGAGGAGCTGGCCTGAGTGGCTCCTACTGAATAAATGTGGGACAACTTCAACACCAGAAGTTCTATTGAGAAGAGCATAAAAGCTGGATATGGCTTTTATTACACCTGCAATCCCACAGTTCTGAGGCAGGAAGAATGCTAAATTCAAACTTAGTCTGAGTAACTTAGAAGATAACAAGACCCCATCAAAGAAAATAAAGGTAGGAAGGAAGGGAGGGAGGGAAAAAGATTTAAAGGGATGAAGATGTGCGAAGGCCCTGGTTTCAATCTCCAATGCTGCCGAACCAACAAACAACAAAAATTCTTAAAAATACAGAAATTTACTCTGTAGAAAAGAGAAAGGAAGAAGCTCTTCTTTGGAGAAGAATATCAACTTAATAAGCAAAGAAAGAATGATGAAATTTTTAAAAGCTCCTCTAAGCAACCACTTTAATAACTGGTTCAGGCAAGATACATCAATGAATTCTACCTCTAGTTTCAACAGTAAAGTAGTAATGAAATCTAAAAATACTGCTCCATCAGATAGTTATTATTTGAAAAGAGAAAAGGAGTAGCTTTCCTGAGAGAAAGGAACCAAAAGTCTTAACTAAAATAAAATAATTTGAGCTCCACAGTAGTGAGCCAAATAGACATAAGCACCTCCAAATGCAAAAAGCACTGGCAAGGGCATGCATTCCCCAAGTAGCATTTCGACCAAAGAGTAAGACATGAATCTAATCATGAAGACACATCCAACAATCACATCTAAAAGGTAGGCTACATAAGGGTTGGTTAGTAGTCTTCAAAAATGTCAATACCAAGAGAGAAACGCGGAAAGACTAAGGAAGTGTGCCAGCTAAAAAGAGATCATGTCATGTCACCTGGGAATGACCAACTATAAAGATACCTGACGGATGAATGAGACTCTGAGTCTAATAACATGATACAACATTAATTTCTTCATTTTGAGACAGAGAAACTTTTAAAAGGGATATATATCACAGAAAACCCACTACATGACCAGCTCTTGGAGAAGAAATTGAAATATACATGCAGGTATGGTAGCTCGTAACTATAATCCCAACATTCGGGACAGAGGCAAGAGGATTGTCTTGAGTTCAAGGCCAGCCTGGGCTACATAGCGAGCTCAGGGCTAGCCTGAACTACAAAGTAAGACCTGTCTCAAAAAACTTGAAAAAAAAAAAAAAACCTACACGTAGTATTCTCAAAGACCAGCAGTTCACTGTATTAAAAAATGTCCAGAAGCTAACAACGATCACTTTGAGTACCTGCTAAAATTGTAGAGGACAAAGGTAACTTGTATTAATCTCATGATGTTTCAATTTAAGATTAAAATACATACACAAGTTTTTCTTTTCATTAAGTATGTATGCTTTTTTTGGCAGTCCCTCTATCCACGATTCTTTATTACACACAAAAATGTATAGCGATGACTCTGCTGAGCACAGAAATGAGTTGCATGCATTACACATTTTAGTGACAAATTGCTCCTAAGAGACGCTGGGGTGGAGATTAAAACTAATATTTTATACCCCAATTTTATAGTTATAAAATACACTGACATATTATGGGAGCCTATAATCTTTCAGTGTTCTATATTATTTTTCAAATGCAAACTACATATTTAACAGAACTGTCGCTGAAGACAGAACATGAGATCACATAATATAAATGGCTTTAATTTCATACTAGTAATCTCATGTCAGTGCAACTGACATGCTGACAGTTGTTTGAGTAAATATTCAAGTTTATAAAAACTTGTCTCTTGAAAGAGAATACTGTCTTGAAAAACTTCATATATATATCATACACATACGACCCATGTGCAGACCCTCTCAAAGGCAAGTTTTAAAATGTATACAACAGTGTTGCTCACAACAGAAACATCAGCAAGGAGCAGGTCAAAAAAAAAAAAAAACCTGTGGTGAAATAAATAGGTCACAGATGTGTAAATATCCTATCTGTTCTCTGGTATGAGAAATTGAAGATGTTAATGAGTTCTAGAATGTGTGATGGATATTGTGAAATAGAAAATATTCAAAGAGAAAAGCGGTAGAGGGGTAATGAGGGGTAAAGAAAAAATGTGATGGTAATTAGAAAAGGCAACAAAACTTATGCATTTCAGGCGTGGGGGGTCATGGGGTGGGTAGGGGAATGGGAAAAAATGAGAATTAAACTGTGTCATATACTGATACAAATTCCCAATATCAAGTGTGATCATGATGTGTATATACAATGTACCATTAAAGGTTTAAAAAAAAAAAAAAACTGTGGGGCCAGAGGGTTAGCTCAGTGGTTCCAGCGCCTGCCTCACAAGAGCAAGGTCCTGAGTTCGATCCCCGGTTACCACATACAATGCTGGGCGTGGAGACTCACGCCCACCAGCAATCAATACTACATACCACAGTGCCGGAAGTAGTGGCTCACGCCTGTAATCCCAGCACTCGGGAGGCAGAGACAGGAGGATTGCTGAGTTCGAGGCTCGCCTTGGGCTACATAGTGAGCTCAGGGCTAGCCTGAACTACAAAGCGAGACCCTGTCTCAAAAAAAAAAAAAAAAAAAAAAAAAAAAAACTGTGGCATGTTCAGAGTGGAAAGCTATATAGCAATGAAAATTAATCAACAATAGTTGCATGCCACCAGCATGGTGAAATATCAGAATTTTAATGTTAAATGGAATAAGAAAGGTATAGCACAATTAAGCCCAAAATGTTTCCATCATATAAAGATCCAAGAAAGCAAAACTATCTTAATCAAGTAAAGTCATAGTCCAAATTTTACCCTTTCAACACAACTACAAGAGGTCACAGCACTTATCCCTCTGTGAATTAATACACTTGGGTATTCAATCTCATGCAAACTTGCCTAGCATGATTAGCTTCATCCAGTCTCACAATTCTTATCAATTCTGAATGAATTAATAAAATCAAACTTCTTTACCTGCAAAGCTACACCTGGTATTCTTCATCACAATACAGAATCCTCTCCTCTCAAAAGCCTACCTGAGCAATCAACGGCCCTTCTCAGACACTGCTGAAATATTAACTTCCAAGAAGCACCTTTCAAGAATAGCCCATCTGTCTTCATTAACCATAGGCTGCCTAACAGACACCAAGAGCAATTCCACTCTCACTGATTAGCAAACATTGGCTTTCAAGAGAAGAAACACTAAAAATCAATCAAAAACTGTGTTAATCCTATAAAACAAAAAATAAACTACATGATGGGCCGGAGGGTTAGCTCAGTGGTTCCAGCGCCTGCTTCGCAAGCGCAAGGTCCTGAGTTCGATCCCCGGTAACCACATATAATGTTGGGCATGGAGATACGCCCACCAGCAATCAACACCGCATACCACAATGCTGGACGTGGTGGCTCACGTCTGTCATCCCAGCACTCGGGAGGCAGAGACAGGAAGATTGCTGAGTTCGCGGCGGCTTGTCTGGGCACCATAGTGAGCTCAGGGCCAGCCTGAACTACAAAGCGAGACCCTGTCTCAAAAAGCAAAAATAAATAAATAAATAAACTACATGAGTTAACTCCTAAATTAACTTTTCATGCAATATATCTCGTAATTCTGAGAAACAGTAACTTTTAAAAGATGGATGCCACAGAAGTTCACCCTGGAATTATTCATCCCTCAGTAGCCACAGAGGACTACTAGTTCTAGGCCACTTCCCCATAGCAAAATCTGCAGGTGCCCAACCCCCTTATATAGCACAGCACAGTATTTGCATATAAACCATGCACATCTTCCAATATGCATTAAATCACTCGGGATTACTTATAATACCTAAGTGCTATGTAAACAGATGTTCTACATTATTTCAGGAATGGAAACTAGAAAAAGCCTGTATAGGTTTAGTACAGGTACAAGTTTCTTCCCTAAGTATTTCTTATGGGATTAATGCTTTTCAGAGTCCCAAGAAATCTTGCTTTCTCTTTGGCTTGTTAAGGACACAGCAGGAAGCCAACATCCTCAAACCATGAAGCTGGGCCTCACTGGACACAGAATCTGCTAGATCCTCCATCCTAGACTTCCAACCTCCGAAGTATGAGAAAAAAATTTCTGTTGTTGTAAAGCTCTTTAGTCGATGTACCATAGTTTGTTACAATAGTCCTAACGACTAGTACACCCTTCAAAGCTGAGAAACAAATACATTTCTCCCAACTTCTGGAGTCATGTCTCCTCCTCCAAATTTCTTTAGGCTACAAGAAGGAACATCCTCCTGCATGCCACAAAATTAACAGTAACTAAGTCTATACTTGCTTATTTACTCTTTATGTTTAAACAAGTAAAATGTTCACACAGCTCAAAAGATAAAACTCAAAAGGTTACTCAGAGCAAATCTCTGCCCTCCAACTACTTAATTCCTTTTCTCAGAACCATGAAATGTTACAATTCATTTCCTATCCTAAAGACATTATATTTATGTGTAAATACTTATAAATTCTTTTTTACATTCTTCCATGCCTTGTTTGTAAGAGTCTGTCTCCAGGAACATAGCCTATCAGCATATATGACTTTAGCTTCCTCTTTCTATTTTTATAGCTACATATGACTTTTAAATATGTATAAAATGGTTTCTGTGGCTCAACTCATTCAATATACATCATGCCAGACAATCTTCCTGGTTTTAAAAAATGAAATCTAAATATTTTCTATATATTACATCATATTATTGCAGCAAGACTACAGTACCAAGTATGATAACTGCAGCTTTAAATAGAAAAAACTTTAATGTTTAAAGGTGAAACATCACAGTTTCTGCAACTTACATTCAAGTGATAGAGCAATATAAACATACACGTTTGCCACATTTTGGTTCAAAACCCTTGGCACACACAGAGCTGAAGGGTGTACAGGTGGTCATTGTTACATTTTCTGAATAAAAAATATTCCATCTATTCCCAAGCAGTCTCCTCATTTGCCACCTTGTAACACATGGTGACTATTTCCCAATTCATGAGACTCTGTCCTAACCTGGCCCAGCCACATCCCCACATTCACCCAAAAGAGAACATAAATGTACTCTCTAATCATTCTTAACTACTGATCCTTCCAACTGCTCACCTCCCAGAGGCCTCCAGTATCTTCTCCTTGGTCCTTCCCCCTCTTCTTGTCCGAAACACCCTATGGGGCATTCAGCATTCACTGCACTTCCCCCTTCCGTGGCCTGCACACTGGGCACAGACAGGCACAAATGCCCCACACAACAAAAAATACTGGGTGAGGGATTCCTTTCTAACCTCCATAGTACCTGGACTCAATGCTATGCACATAAAAAGTATACAAAATGGTTTACTGAACGAATGGATTATTTTAAACAATTAAAGAAGGGCACAAGCACTACTATATTGTGAACCATGGTGGAAACTCACTGTGACAACTTCATAAATCACCTGTCTTCTTCCGAGCTTTTTCTCCAATACTTCTAATGCATCTCATCTTTCCTGTCCTTCTAGATTGTCCCAGCAGTCTAGCACTATGCCAGACTGTCCTACTGAGAATGGAAAACTTGTCCCACAAACCCCAAAAGTGAATCTCAAACCCAGAGCAGCAAAATCTCTTATATTTTCCCTATAATATTAATGAGAGTGTAAGAAACTATGAAAGCTTGAAAAGAGCACCTGTCATGAACACTTCTGTGAAATATTACTACGCAGTCCCTTTCTACTGGTTTGAAAGTGGGAAGACCCCTTCTGAGTGTATACTTATTTATAACACAAAGCTAGAAACACTTCAATACAGAGGCAAGCAGCATGCTGATTCAGACAACATGTTTGTGACAACAGTGTATGTTGACAGAGTAGATTCGCTAACAGAAAAAATAAGAACACTACCTACTGAAAAATAGGAATGACATCTACTTTCAATAAAATACACATAGCGATTGCACAAACATGTAACAGGAAAAAGCAATTTTTGTTTCATGTTCTTCCCTGAGCACATCACAGACCTAGGAGAAATCTTCTAACACAATCTTCCAATATTTCAGTTTCCAGAGATTTAACACCTAGACCAGCTAGAGCTACTTCAGAATGCAAATACTCTTTACATGCTACTCTGTCCATTGTATATTGTGGGAGTAGTGAATCTCCTAACACTGATGTCTATCCCTGCAAAATACAAGGGATAAGCAGGTGGTACAGAGGGTCATCATAAGTATTCTGATGCTCACCAACGGTACGATAATTTGTATTTGATACCCAATAGTTGCAGTTTAAACAATTTTGAAATATCACATTGACCAAAATAATGGCTTTAACCAGGAGTTTTATAAATGGAAGAAGTCCTGAAATTTATAACCAGTATGATTACTATTATGTAGATTTTTCCAGAATGCCCTTCAAGCTAGGAAAAGTGCTATTTTACATGTATTTTGCACTCAACATGGAATTGTTACATAACATACTAAACTTTTCTGAAGCACTTTGTATCAGCATGAAATTGTATGGGCTACAATAGGCTTAAATACACATGTCTAGCTTTGGACTCTCATTGGGCCTAAAAAAGCAATACGGAAATTTTAAGATGTAATTAGGCAAAAAGAAGGGGAAAAGGGGAACAACAAAAAAATAAACACAAGACTCCATTATGGGATGGGAGGATGCAACTGAATGAGGAGGGAAAGGTAAAAAGAAGACAGAAGAAATGAGGAGAGGAATGCCCCAAAACTGGTTTCCCAACATGCACGGGTACAGCAGAGGAGCATCTAACAAAACTTCCAGATAGATTCCAGATAACTTGAAGATTTGTTTTCTTGTGTTTAGTTCTGGACAGAAGGCTCACCCACAAAGGACATGTTTACCTGTGTCTGCTTTTAAATGCCATGTGGAAGATTAGGAAAAATGTACAACATGCAAAGTAACCCAGGCAAAGTAACACCAGAGCAGTGATGGCAAACCTTTCAGAGCTTTCAATAATAACAAACAGCCCGCTGTGGCTGTGTGCTTCAGGTTTGCCTCCTCTGTGGTATAGGGTTTACCTGCAGTGTCCATGACCCCACATTTTCCTGACAAGTAATTCAAGAGCGCAATGATTGGAAACAAGAGCACAATGATTGGAAAATATGCTTAGCAAGTAAGACATATACTTACACAATTACAAGTCTGTGCTTGAAAACAAGTGCTGCTCCCCAACAACAACAAAACACAGTCAGAACACAGGCATTTCCAGGCAACCCCTGGGATGCCATTGTGGTTTTCCTCAAGAATGCAGGGCTGCTTTCTGGGTTAATGGGCTGGGACCATTTGGACCTAGAATGTGCCCAGCACCTCAGGTCACCACCACATCCCACACACAAGCACAAACTGTTTACAGTTATTACCAAGACAGTCATTTAAAAAACTGTAGAATAGTTCTGTTGTTTGGAATCCCCAATAATTTCTCACTTGTTTATTTTTTTGTGGTGTTAGGGATCAAACCCAGAACTTTGCACATGCTAAGAGCATGCTCTACCACTAGGCTGTGTTCTCACCCGGATCTTTTAGTTTTTGAAAAACACATTCTCTTAGAAATATTCTGCAGATGACACAGAATGACAAAATAGGGCACTGATTCACTAAGCCTATCAAATCCTTTTGCAAACTGCTCCTTAGGTAGTAACAAAGATAGATAGCAAAGAGCAAATTCCTCTGTTCTTTTTCCAGAAAAACTACATTAGCACGAGAAGGAAAGTCAATTTAGAACACTTGTAAGCAGGAAAAAAGAAAGACCTTGGTATCCTTTCCCATGAAAATCAGGAGCAGAATATAAACACATAAGCATGGTAATTTCTCAAAAATAAACTAAAAGGCATAAACTGTACATTGTAAAATCAAATAAATGCAATGAATAACCTTTAAAAATACGTATGTGTTTCACTTATTGCTACCAAATACCTGAATCTTTAGGCAAGAAATGCTAAAAACTGAAGACCCCTCAAAATTGATAAAGCCTAAATAAAGTATCTGAAAAGCTAAAAATAGGAAAATCTAAAGGAATATGAATGACACTAAGAACAAAGGATTAAGTTTTCTTAGCAATAATTAAACTCTCTGCAAACAAAGAAAAGGAACTGCAGATTTTTTTAAATGGACAAACACGATACATCAATATAAAGTCAGAAAACAAAAACAGTTCCCAGTGGCCTTGACAGTGGACAAATAAGTAGCTTAGAGTAGTTATAACTGGAAAGATTCAGCATGTACTAAGAAAAATTCCCCTAAAATGATGACACAAACACTCAAGGTCACAGTTCACACACAACTGTGCAAGAGAAGATCTGAGACAGCATTCTTTTAATAAGCTGTGTAAGAACTAACAGAAATGCTAAGCAGGCTCTTAGAAAACCCCCAGGTGGCTTAAATACTATCACCCAAAGGATGTCTTCAGAAGCTCCTGCTGTCTCCTGGGACCTGGAAAGCATCAGAATCTTCCAAGTCTGAGCAGGCAACCTCTCCCAAGCTGAGGGTTCAGTCAAAAGCTCTCAAGGTAGATGGTACAGCATGCAGAAGAGAGGCCTAACACCGCACCCTAACTGTGAAAGGAAGAAAGGAAGAAGAGACAAGTCATGCTGCTCACAGTCTAACCTAAAGAGAGTCCTGATTCTTCTCACCATAGGCCTCAAAAGCCTTACGCCTACTCTGAGACTGGTCTCCAAGAACAAGCATCTGGCAAAATATCAAGTTCTCCTTCAAGGGTCTGCAGCCTTACTACCATATGGATCAACTCCACCCAGCATCTGATGGCCAGGAAGACACTTCATCCAAGCTCTTCTCTCCCCAAGAAGCACAGAGAGTCACCCTCCCAAGGACCCACAGCAAGTGGGAACCAGAACCCAGTGACAAAATGTGAAGCCTACAACTCAACATCCAAATAGTGATTAACACCATACTACTTCAATATTGCTTCCAGTAAACTAAGATCAGCCAGCACAGAAAGAGAACTCTGGACAGGAAAAGCATGAGGGAAATGGGAAGTCAGGACCACAAAAGAAATCTACATGCAGGCTTTGGCCAAGCAGCAATCTGCATGAGAAACTAAATGCTTGGCTGGGACAAGAAAGGAACCAAAACAGAGGCAAGGGGGCAAAGACAGACATTCCCACTAGAGCGTGCATATTCAGCAACAACAAAAACCAGTGTATGTCTTTAATGCCTTAACTCTCTAATGCACAGGAGACTTTTTAAAGGTCTTAAGGGTGGAGACAAACTCCCTGAAAGACCAGGAAAGGAATCATACAGCAGTTTCCCAACAATTAGTTCATGGGGGTCCCCGGCACTCACAGCCTGCTACTTTCAGCCTCAAATTATCAAGTCTAAGGAATTCAAAACAGTTTCACAGATTTAGCTCCAGAGATGACGTCTGAGATGCTGAGTCAAGAAATGACTGCATCTTAATATCCACTATCAAACTGCCAGTCACATCTAGTTCTAATCAACATAGTAAATCAAAATCTAGAGTGGTATCCAAAAAATACAGTCTGTAATCAGTTACATGCCTACTAAAGCAACTCTTTAAAATTTTAAAGTTCAAGAATTTAAAGCATTTCCAGACAAAATTAAAACCTGTAGAGGTGAAAATCAATGAGTAACAAGGTCTCTCTGCCCAGCTCTGTGGCGTGTGCTGTAGGAATGACTTGCTTTCTCGTCGACGAAACACATTCAGAATAAGCACCCTGAGTGACTTTTAGAAGCATGATTTGAACAAGTTAACAACTATTCAAGACATCTAAAAACACTAAACACAGCATGAACTCTGGATGTAACTCTGGACACCATTTGATATGCATTAAGTGGTCTATCTGAAATGAAAAAAATTTTTTCATCTTTTATTTTTCTATCCTCTATTCCTTACCTACTCAGTTTTATTTCCTTGCTTTTTAGGTAAGGTTATTCATAATCGTTTTCCGAAAAATCCTTACTTTTCTTTCCTCTGTAGTAAATACACTCATAGTAAAACATACTCACCTCAGACCTTGAGTCTGCCTCTTGAGCGTACAGTAGTTTTATGGGGAATGCTTCCAGAGCACTGTCTGCCCTCCTGGTGCCCTGGATCTCCACCAAAGCCTGCCCCCCTTCCTCAATATGCACCCTGAGATTAATCTACTCGGTCCAGGTATGTATGCAGGGGCAGCTCTGGGACAACTCTGCTGGTACCCCCTCCCCTTCCTTCCAGATCCCAGGCCACAGGTCCCTCACTTAGAAACATCAGAGCCACTAGTGTTTCCCCAAGGTCCCTCACATAGGGAATGACTGGGACCCAACTTCATGGTCATTCCCCAAAAGGCATCTCCCTCCTGCAACAAAGCACATCCAAGTTAATACTGCCACAGTCTACTACAGACACAAAACAAGGAGTTTCAACAAAAAATAAAAACTACGTCTCAAGCGAGGTGTAGTACACACTGGTAGTCTCAGCTACTAGGGAGGCCAAGGCAGAGTGATCACTTGAGCCCAGGAGTTTGAGAGACCAGCCTAGGCAACACGTCAAGGCCCTTAAAAATAAGAAGAAAAAAATTTTAAAGCTTTTTTGAAACCACAAAACAAAAAAAACTGTTTCAGAAAAAAAAAATCTGTCTCATAAAACCTTTTATTTACTCAGCCCACAGCATACAATGTGCTGTTATACACTTCAGCTGTATAATAAAAGGCTAGAAGGCACTTGATTAAATTTACTACAATATTAAGGTTAAAGGAGAGGCAAATTTTGCCATTAAACCATTTTAATCACATACTAGTCCAATTATTCAAATATAGGACAATCAAAACTGTATTTTTAACTTTTATAACAGGACGTGTAAAATGACAGTTTTATCAAATTTACTCAATATAAGAATTGGCTGAGTAAAATGACACCTGACTGAGCAAAGCTCAGGACAGCCAGTATGTAAACATATGCACAGCCCAAGTGACACTGCAGGTTAACCTTTAAGAGGTTAAGTGATTAATATCCCTCAACAGGTGACTTCTTAAGTAGGAATGCCCAAACTGAGTTTTTTTTTTTTTTTTTTGCTTTTTTTTTTTTGAGACAGGGTCTCGCGTTGTAGTTCAGGCTGGCCCTGAGCTCACTATGGTGCCCAGGCAAGCCGCTGCGAACTCAGCAATCCTCCTGTCTCTGCCTCCCGAGTGCTGGGATTACAGGTGTGAGCCACCACGTCCGGCACTGTGGTATGCGGTGTTGATTGTTGGTGGACGTGTCTCCACGCCCAGCATTATATGTGGTAACCGGGGATCGAACTCAGGTCCTTGAGCTTGCGAGGCTGGCGCCGGAACCACTGAGCTAACCCTCCGGCCCAGTATATGGAATTATTGATAAAATTTTTATAAAAATTTAATCTCTTCCTCCCTCCCCCTTCCCTCCCTCCCCCCCCCTTCTCTAAGTCTCAGGGCTGAATCATTGCCCACTAGTAGAAAGCAAGCTTATTAGTGTGAGTAAGGCTCTGGATTCAATCCCCACCACCAAGACATAAAACTCAGTTTGCCATTCAGCAATTTTAAATGGCATAATGTTGGAGAAATCAAGAAATGGACAGGGGTTACAACTTGAAAAGACAGGATGTCAGGAGAGATCACCCAATCTAAGGGTTCTAAAGTGTGGTTCTCCTGGCAACAAAGATATTATCATTCAGCAAGCTGTAAAAAAAATATTGTACATGGGCCAGAGATTTAGCTCAGCAAGCGCAAGGTCCCTGGTTCAATCCTCGGTAACCACATACAACAATGTCAGGCATGTGACTCACCTCCACCAGCAATCAGTACCACACACCACACTGCCCGGAGTGGTGGTTCACACCTGTAATCCCAGCACTTGGGAGGCAGAGGCAGGAGGGTTGCTGTGAGTTCAAGGCTTCACTGGGCTACATAGTGAGCTCAGGGCCAGCCTGAACTACAAAGCAAGACCCTGTCTAAAAAAAAATTATACATTACAGGGCCCACTGCAGACCTACTAACCTCTGAGTGATATCCACCGATAAGGCTTGCTAACAAGCTTCAGGAATCCTGACACACAGTTTGAGAACCGCTGGCTCAACCTAATCACCCCAGTGAGGATGAAGCAAAGCCAATGACTTCCCTCAATTCTTAAATGAAGTTAGTAACTGTGGTCACTGCAAACATTCCAAGTGACTCAAATTGTACTCCTGAATTCAAGCATCCTACAGGTTTTTCAAGGCAAAATACATCTCAGTTTTCTACAGTGTAATTTCTACACTTGATCTTAGCCAAAAGGCCGAGAAGCGATTACAGTGTAATTTCTAATATTATAACTTTCATCCAGGCAAATCTGAAGTATCAGAAATATTTTTGTCCTAAGTAATTTACATAGAATACCTAAAAAAAGCCTTCATGTGACTGACCTCTCCACAAAAGTAACAAGTCAAATCTCATGAGCTTTTTTTTTTTTTAAAGTAATTATTTGTTTGGTTAGGTTAACATTTGTTGCTATTAGCAGTGTTGTGTTCTGCTTTGTTATGGTTGTGTTTTGGTCTGGTTTCAAAGGCAACAACAATAATTAATGGGGCAGGCCACTGACAATTTGTTTTGAGAAGGGTTGTAGTGATTGATACTTTTTGCCCCACCAAAAAAGTTCACAAGAGTATTTGAAAAGCATTCATAAAGAAACAGTAGACTAGACATTGCTTAACCCCCCACACACCTCATGTTTCCTCTTGGAATGTATTCTACCAATTTTTTTGACAACAGAACTGTATTCCATTTGTGTTTGACTTTATCATAAAATTAATTTTCATTTGTGGAACATGTAGTGGAGAATGACAGGAAGGTAGCATGTATCCTAAGAAAAAGTTGTTGGAGATGAGGTGGGCTTAAAATTAGACCCATCAAGCAGGACAAGTTAGGTTAAATCTGGTGCACTGACTGGATAGGCGACTGTATCATTTCCCCAAAGTACTAACCCTCGTAACTACTCACATCATCAATCACCCAATACAGTTTTACTACATGTAATAAAATACCCAATTTTTGGCCTCTGATGTGTCACATGCCTTTTTACACAAATATTTCAAAATCTACTAGTAGTTAAATTAAATATCTGCTTCTATTTACCTCGTAAATATCCTGTTGAAGAACTTTACAGCTTTGGTATTAGAATTACCAGGCTCAGATTTAGAGGTTTAAGAAATCAATGTTTCCACTTACGTTTTCATACTGAACTTGTTTTTTCAGTGTCATGCCAAAAGGCATATTTTCAGTCATCTTTTTCAGACTCCACGAACATACATAATTATCTTTTTATTTGCAAACCAATTTTCCTAACTAATGAAATTCAGTGCATGCTCTTATTTCCAAAAAGTACATGGACAAGCAAACAAAGCAACAGAAACAACCATTTCTATTTGATTTATACTTCCTTTTTTTTTTTTTTTTTTGAGACAGGATCTCGCTTTGTAGTTCAGGCTGGCCCTGAGCTCACTATGTAGCCATGGCACCTCAAACTCAGCAGTCCTCCTGTCTCTGCCTCCTGAGTTCTGGAATTACAGACGTGAGCCACCACGCCTGGCATTGTATGTGGTTACCCAGGATCGGACTCAGTATAATTACCATCTTCAGCCTTCTTTTCAACTCTACAACACACCCAGCGGGCTTACATTATTTGAGCATTAATTTTCCCAATAAATATTTCTGGATATGTGTCAAGCATCACACAAGGCAGTGGAAACACAACGGTCAGCAAAACAAACACTGATCCTGCTCCTTACATCACATCTTAGAAAGAACTGATTCAACTTACAGAACTTTCCTTTGGTTTATACACAAAGTCCTCATGTTGACTTGTAAATACTTTCAATTTTAATTACTCTCAACCATTCTACTCTGCTGAAAGAGTCACATGAACTACTATATGTTAACAACTCATAGACAGTCTTTTATAAAAATGAAAGCCTTACCTGGATTTATGAGTTAAAATTATATCAATTATCTAGGCATAGTGGCAAGGGCATGTAAACCCTAGGAAGCTGAGGCATAATGGCTTCAAGTCAGCCCAGCCTGGGCAACTTAGTGAGACCTTGAAGATTTAAAAAAAAAAAAAGAAAGAAAAAAGAAAGGACTGAGATGTAGCTTAGTGTGAAAGCCCTTGGTATAACTCCATGGACCACAAAAATCACTCAGCAAACACCTTATAATCTACAAATGGGAAGCACTGGCTTTAGCCCTAGAAGATGAATCAAGATTTTTCTTTTATGGGCAGAATATCTTACCCTAAATATTTACCTGTTAAAAAACTAGATTTGAGGGGCCGGAGGGTTAGCTCAGTGGTTCCGGCGCCTGCTTCGCAAGCGCAAGATCCTGAGTTCGATCCCCGGTAACCACATATAATGCTGGGCAACAATCAACACCGCATACCACAATGCCGGACGTGGTGGCTCACGCCTGTAATCCCAGCACTCGGGAGACAGAGACAGGAGGATTGCTGAGTTCACGGCGGCTTGCCTAGGCACCATAGTGAGCTCAGGGCCAGCCTGAACTACAAAGTGAGACCCTATCTCAAAAAAAAAACAAACTAGATTTGAATTTTAACTGTGTTGGCCAATACAGTACCCACTAGTGGCTATCTACTTTAGGATTAATTAGAAATTAATTTCTAGAAATTCCTTTCCTACACTCCACTAGCCACATTCAAGATGTTCAGTGGCTTCAAGTAGCTAGTGGTCAACACACCAGATCACATAGCTCTGAAAATTATTTCTTCATCCAAGAAAGCTCTCCAAAACAGTGCTGCTTTAAAATAACTTTGTTTACTAAGTCTGAAAATTATGGTGCAATGAAATATCATGAAGCATCTGTGTTCTGCTATGCCCCATGAAATTCAAGCCCTGCTAATATGCCATTTCTTCCTTTCCAAATAGCAATAGTGAGACCTCCTCAGCGTATATTAGCAACTAAGAAAACCCACTGTACAATAGGCCAACAGGGTGAAACTGGGGAGCAAGTGATATTTTGTACTGTCTTTCCTATTCTTTTTACAAGTACACCAGTGCTACTGTACTCTGTGTTTTCTGGGTAAGGATACGTACTCTGTGTAAGTCTAGTCCTCACAGCAGAGTTGAAGACAACAGGAAGGAAGATGGGAACACAGGCAACACAAACCACACCACTTAAAGAGGCATGAATCTTATCAGAACCAATATAATGAGGCTAAGTGCCTAGAATCTACCATTCCCACCTTTGAAGAATTCAATGTAATAGGGGCCTTCAACATGCAACAGATATGATACAACATCCTATAATAAATGCAATAAGTGTGTTAGGAGATAAGAGATGACACCGAAGATATTTTTAGATACTTTTCGAAAAGAAATCGGGAGAAATTTACCGAAAGAGGTACCCGGGATGTAGAAATGCAAACTAAGCAGGGAGGTGCAATGGAACCCCAAACAATATGGAAAAGCTGGAGAAAAGGCATTCGTGATAACTAGATGGGAGTAGACAATGGAGGGAGGGAGACAGGGCTCTTGACTACGTTTAGGTCAGGTTTGCCTGGGTGTTACCTGTACACTTTCCACACCCAAAGTGTAAGTAATTACAGTACTGACCCTTAAAACTCCAAACGATCTGGTCTAACAGCAAGCATTAACAGAGACACAGAAAAATCTTCAAGACACAGTACCACAATACAACTTAGTTCCAAATTATTATAATTGGAATCCTTTTTTTTTTCAGGGAGAAACTTTTTACTGTTGTATTTAGAATGCCCTTAGACACCATATCAATGCACATTTTCAAAACAAGCAATATTATCCCCACATCTCAATGTTCCCACAGACAAGGGGGAAAGGGAAGATGTAAAAGTACAGTTGCTGTACTCCAAAACAGAGGAGTTCCAAATTTTGCGTGGCAGACTTCTCTCAGATTGTGTGCCACATCACACTTTGGCCACAAGCAGCTGCAGCCACCAGAAGTGTATTCAGGTCAGCAATAAGGACTCTAGCTGCTATGTAAATGCCTGGAAGACACTTGCACCTTCTGACTCTTCCCTTTATTTTACACGTATGTTCAGCTCCCAAAAGAAAAACAAAACAGAACAAAAAAACACTTCCAGGGAACTTACTCTCTTCAAAGTACTAGAATCCCCTACTTCTCCACCTCTCCTCACTTCCTGAAAAGGTAGCCTGCCGGCCTTACAGAACTAATGAAGGGATTCCCCTCCCTTTCAAACAACTAAAATTTTCTGGACAAAAACGTCTTAACAGGAGAAATGTAAGTATAGGAACTCACTGGCCCCAAGGCATACAAACTACTTCCACTCCCACACTGCTCTTTAAAAGTATCCTTCTCCCCCAGAGTGAGGAAAAGTTGAAAATACGGGTTTTGGGATCTGCCCAGCTGGGTACTACTCACATACCAACTCTCATTTAACCTCCTGAACTTCCATTTCTCCAACTGTAACCAAGATAAAGTATTTCACTGAGTATATCAGTGTCTGCCTAGTGCAGACCCCATTCTCAACAGGTCTCTGTTAACTACTGCACTTGAGCTGTTTACTAATGAGGCCCTAAGTACCTACGGTTTCACAACTTTAGTCCATCTAAGTACCTCTGAATAGTTAACTCTAAATTCTTACTCCTCACTGTGCATCAGAATTGGGAAGAGGCTGTAAAATTTCACTGTGCCCAACCCTCCCTTTGGATTTGGGACCAGTCGGTAGGGGTCTGTTTGGGTATGGGACAGAATTCTCGGTTGTTAATATACCAGGATTTAGCTGTACGGATAGGTCTCCTACATTCTCAGCAATACACACATCTGTGACGTCCGTTCCATTTCTGAGCAAATCACCCCAGGCCGCGGAGCCTTCCGGCCCGGGGGGACGAGACTCGCCTGAACGGACGACGCCGTGACAACTAAGACAAATTTTGCTCACCAAGGACCCATGCGACGAATTCCACAAGCAAGTGCCTGGACACCCACAGCCACACTCGGTTAGAGGCCTCGACCCTTCCCCGCGCCCTCGTCCAGCCCCTCCCGCCTCGGGCACGTGACTCGACACGCGCCAGCTGCACGCGGGCTCCATCAAAACAAAAACAGAGGAGGCCGGGCGGGCTCCGCGGGGACGCGCAGGGGGGGGGGTGGCGGGAGCCGGTGCGCGTCCCCGCAGCCACGGCCTCGCGCCGCGGACGCGCCTCTGCCTCCCGGGGCGCCGCTGGCTGCGCGCCTCAGCAAAGGGCAGAGGGCGCCACCCTGTTTACCGCCCGGGCCTGCCCGCGCCCGCGCGCCCGGCCCGGAAGCAGCCTCCGGGGAGCGGGCCCGCGAGCGCACTCGCCCGCCCGCGGCGCGGACGCCGGCTCTGCGTGGGAGGCGCGCGGCCCGGCGGCCGGGCTGCTGCGTGTAACCCCGTCACGACTCCGCCACGCACTTCGCTCCCCGCTCTGAACTCCCCGCTTCCGCAGACCCCTCACGTGGCCGCCCCTCCCGGGCAGGCGCCGCGGGAGCCGGGGCTACGCACCCGGCGTTCCGAGCTGTCCCCACCCCGCTCGGACGTCACCCTCCTCGGACCACCCCGCCCACACCTTCCGCCCGAGGCGGGGGGGGGGGACACAAGCTGTCAGAGCCTGGCTTCCACGTGACGAAGCGCACCCGCGCCCTCTCCACTTGCGCAGCAGCTGAGCCGCGAGCTGAAACACATTTAATTAAAGCGGGGGCAACGTCTTGTTTTTCCCCCCTAGTTTGAAAAATAAACCCCAAAAGCAAAACGGAAGATGCAGTTTTACCTCAAGTGCTCTCTTGAAGATTTTCCCTCCAGACCACCACCACCACCGCCGCCGCCGCCCTACCGAGCAGGGTAGACCAACCCACCCCAAACGCCACGCGCCCACCTGCCAGGTGACTCGCAGTCAGAAAACCCTGAGCCCCACCCACCCCGCCTGCGGGGAACCCGCTCCTGGGATACGGTGGCGGCGATACAGTCTGGTATCCCGAATTTTGGGGGAGTGAGGGAGGCAAGCGCCCTTCGTCCCACCCGGAGCGCATCCCCACCTTCACAACAAACCCGGCGTCCTGCGTCCCCTGGAGTCTGAGGTCTGGCTCCGAGAGAGGCTGCGTCCCCGAGCGCCGGAACCCCGCGCTCTTCCCCAGAAGCGCGCCCCCTGTCCGAGTTTCCAGTGGACAGTAAGGTGGGCGCCGTGAGAGAAAGGCGAGAGTTGTCTCCAGGTTCGGGATGTCGGTCTCCGCGGAGTGAAGAGGTGGGATCTCGAAATGGAAACAGCCCCCCCTCCCGCGTTCCCTTCCCTCCTCCTCCACCTCCTTGTCCTCCTCCTTCTCCTCTGTTTACCTCAAGTTTGAATTTTATCTGCGCAACATTAGCTGGAATGCGGACATTGAAAAAAAAAAAAACACTCGCTCTCTACCCGGCAGCAGCTCCGGAGGAGCCATGTGGCATCAAGCCACCGCAAAGGGGAAAAAAGTGCTCTGAGTAACACAAACATGGCGAAATAGCTCCGACAGGCCCATTTCACGCACAGCCCTACCTTGTCCCTCCGCCCGCCAGCCGATCGCGCGGCCCAGGGGCCGCAGACCCCTCTGGACATCAGGAGAGGCCGGGGACGCGCGCGGGTGGGAACGTCGGCGCACGAAGGGGCGTACGCGGAGCCTGCGGGGAAGTATTTCCAATTGACAGCCAAGCCCATCGGCCTCACCCCCTGAGAGCGACAGGTCAAAATCCCCATCCCCAAGTCCCCCTGGGCCGGTTTCCCCACCTTACTGAACTTACCTCTGGGCTGAACGCACGCTGCTTCCATCCCTTTCCGCGTCCTTTCCTCCCGAGCGAGACGCCAGAGGAAAATGATGCGCACGTAGATTTGTACAGCATATTCTTCCAGCATTTCCCTGGGATGATCCTGAGGAGTGATGGAGACTCCGGAGACAGGTGCAGGGTTGGTGGCCGGAGCTGCCGGCAAAGTTGTTCTCTGCCGCGCGAGGGGCAGCGGGTCTCTGGGCCGGGGCCGAGGACCCCCGACTCCCTGCCCCCCGCGGTCGCCCACTTGTCACGCCAGGTTGCTGCGTGCACTCGGCTGAAGGGGAGGTGGCGTAGTTTCTCTTCCTCCCACCTCTTCTCACTCACTTGTTTTCGTAGCCGTGGGCTCCCCTAATGCTTTCCTCTCCACAATGTTGTTTCATTATATCATGTCCATCATGTGACACCAGAGAGGCCTCTCTATGGAAACTTAAAGGGGCTCCCACGTGACTGCAGTGGCAACAACAGCGGCAGGACTGGTGGCGGCGGCGGCCGCCGCTGTTGTACCACCACCCATCCGGAGCCTCTCGCTGCATCCGAAGGGGCTTCTAACGCCGCAGAAGCTCCGAGAAGCATCCGGGAGCTGTGGCGTCAGTACGTGCGTGGAGCCTATGCTTATTAAACAGCAAGCAGAACAGAAGGCGCGTCCTTAAATCCTTTCCTACACTCACAAAACCCACGCTCTGTTAAAATGACGTTTCGTGGCTCCTACTTTATTTCCCCCCAAAGAGCAGTGAGTTTTCTTGCCAGCCTGACAAAGTAAAGAAAAAAAACACACACACACTCAGATTTGTCCTGTGAGTTCAGTCCCATATCACTGGTAGAAATGCCAAAACAACAAATAGAGAGTCAGGCATTTGATACATAATTACCATCAGCACCAGTTTTAAAGCTTTCTGGAATTACATTCCTCCGGTAACTGTGTTGATGCTCACAGGAGACAAAAATGCAATGCTGTTTTTCTCCTCCGCAGCTATATTAGGGCTTTGTTGCTGACAACAGTGAAAACTTGTTTGTGTCAGGAAGTGAGGTATGAAGATATGACCTGAAAGGTACAGATAAAACCAAAGTGGCAGTTTTGCATTACTTTTCTGACCATATTCTTTAAAATGGTGACAAGAAGAGTGGCTGCTGTAAAATGCGTGGTGTTTCATGGGAAAAAGAATTAGGAAAACATGTTACCCCCCAAACATACTACACATGGAAGACACTAGAAATTATACATATATACATATATGTACAGGGTGGAGAGTGAGGAGCATGTGCATTTCTCTAGTATTTTCTCCTCCTTTCCAGAATTTAACTTAAGTACTTAACAAACAACTCCGAAAGACTTACTCAAGTCCGGTGATGTGTGGGAACTCTTAACTGTTCTGAATACTCTCTTGGTATCACTGACTCACAACCCCCGTTGGGGTTTCTACCTTAAATCCCAATTCTGTCTTGATGGACCTTGAAGATACTTGTCTCCTAAATCTAAGCTACACAGCTATTTCTGTGTTTTGGTCCATGCTTTGCAGTTTAGAAGGAAAACTAGATTGGCAGAATTATGAAAAAGCTTAGCAGGAAACTGAAGAGTGGGGTGGAAGATCATCGTTTCTTCCGGCTTTGCCTTGACTGTATCCTCCGCACCTCCTCAGTTTACCTCCTCAGCCATAATAAACGATCGTCACTACATCTGACTCCCTAAGTCCCCCAATTTTTACCTCCCAACCTCATGCCTAATTTCAACCCTTGCCTCCCTCCCAACTCAGCCCCTTGTCCGCCTGAGCGTTTAGCTTAGCCCCCTCCCCATTCCCTCCGGGTTCTCTTCCCCTACAGATCCCTGCCCCCACCCTTTTCCTAGCTCGATCTCTTCTCAACTCTACCTCCTTACCTCTCTTTGACCTCCTTTCATCTCCTCCACAGAGTGACCCCTGACTTCAGGGTCTCTTCTTACCTTTCTTTACCTGCAGTGTCCTGCCCTTTACTGGGGTCTCCACACACTCCTGTGCGGTCCCATCCCTTCTGCGGTCAAGCCCCGCACTCCACCACGGCTCGGCCTGGTCAGCTTGAGCCTCATTTTGTTCGCGTGGCCCTGCGCTAGGAAAGGAGTGTGGCGCACAGTGGGGCCAAGACTCCCCCTGGTCCAGGCCCTGCTCGCCCCCTCCGCCCCTCCCGAGTCCGGCTCGCGGCGCTTCCTGGGCGGATGGTTTGGACTTGCTGCCGCAGCTGCGGTTCTGCTGTGTCATGCAAGAAGGAGGCGGCGGCGGCCGGAGCTGGAGGGGGAGGAGGGGAGGAACCTGATCCTCCGGTAGCGAAGGGCTGGAGGCAAACACCGACCTCCCCCGGAGGCGCCCGGGAGTAGGGAGGGCTCCGCTACCCGAGGGGCCCTCCCCGCGGGGCAGAGGGTAAGTGGGGCGGCACAGGTGGTCGCCTTGGGAAGGGAGCGCGCAAGGGGGGTCAGGCCGGGCGGGAGCGTCAGGAACCACTTCGGCCCAAGTAAAGGAGCCCGGGGTTCCTGGGAAGGGACCCCGGCTGCAGTAAGGATGACCCGCCGAACGCAGACGTGATTCCTAGCCCAATAACGCCCCACAGCTGACCCAGGCTGCACAGAGGGTGGAGCTGTGCGTCCTGCACTCAGGACTGAGCTGGAGGCAATGATTCAGGGTCGGAGAAACAACACCCCATCGCCCTGCCTTGCAAAGGCCCACACACCCGGTATTCCTGCTCTAGTCTTGCTGCGCTTTCTGGGTTGTCCGTTCAGAAGTAGGGAAGGGGATGGGAAACCTGCCCAGGTTCACTTTAGGCTCGAAAATAATGCTCTTGGCCAGGGGCCCTGGACAAACAGCCTCTGGTGCAATTAAACAATCAATAGGAAAAAGGGCTTCATCTCCCTCACTGTCCTCTTTTCCTGAGATCCTTTGACCAGGATAATTCCCTGTGCTTAAAAGAGAAAAAAAAAAAGGTGTTGTTCCCTCTCGCCCAGCCCCTCGCCCGACTCCCACCACATCAACTGCAGACTATACACTGCGTCCACCGCCTTCAGAGCTGCACCTGGGGAGACGGTGCTCAGTGGAGCAGAAACAGGTTGCCTCGGAATCCCAACACTCACCTCGGTTGCCCTTTACCCCTTGGGGGTTCAAAAGCTCCGGAATGAGACAGGGATGTGTAGGGAAAACGCGTAGGGACGGCTGGGCACAGGGATCCTTACTTCTTTCACCCAACATAATTTGCAGGAACACTATTATTATTATTATCAGCATCATCATCATTCCTTTCCATTTCACTTGTAGAAATTTTAAAAAACACTTTCTGAAACGTCATTTTTTAAAAATGTCAGGCGTGCATTTAGAAGTAAGGGGTTGATGGGATTAACTGAAAGGCTAATGACTGTCTCAAAAGCACATGTGGTTGCTAGGGAACTCAGGCTCATCCCGCTGTCTAATCACCAGCCTGTTACGTGGAAGTCAAACTGCTTGGGGTGTTATTAAAATGAATGGCATTTGGTTAAAGGCTTTCTTGCTTATGTTGTAGCATCCTGAATTATTATCCACTACCTCACACCCACATACCATGTTTTCCTAATTTGATTTCTGTATTGGCGTCACTGCCAGGGACACTCAGACTAGACCAGTTAGGTTCACTTCCTGTTTCTCAGAACTGGTTTATATTTGGTCTCAGCACTAGCTGGTAAAACATTATCGAACTGAACCTGTCGGAAAGAAGTCTTTGATTTGAAAGCAAATGATCCCATTAAAGTCTCATTCTCACGGAAAACCTCATCATTTGAGAAATAAGGTAGACTGCCAGATTACTTTATTAGCCATTTGAGAAAACCATTCTTGAAATTTAAAACCTAGAAAAATCCATCTTTATTTCATTTACTCAGAATATTCAAGACCTTAGCATTGGAACTAAAACAAACTCAAGTGGAGAGCAGATATGATATTTCTAAAATGAAGCACACAAAAAAGTACACATTGAAGCTGGGGAAATTGTTTTGACTAAATAAGGCGTAGAATTGAATGGAATCCAGGCCCAGGAAGGACAAATAAGCTTGGGTTAGCATTGTGGCACTCAGAGAACAAAGTGTGATTACAAGGCTACACTACAAATAGGAAACCCTATCACTTTGTGTACTAATAGTTGCTCTCTACCAATTCCTCTATATACTGGACAAGACAACCTAACCCCCCATCACTTCCTTCCTCTTTGTTTAGATGAAAAATAAAGCCCTTTAAAAATAATGTATGTGAACTAAGGTTGGTGCTACATGCCTAAAATCCTAGCATCTTGGGGTGTTGAGGCAGGAGGGCCGCAAGTTTGAGCCCAGCCTGGCCAACTGAGTAAAACACTGCGCATAAAGATTTTTTTTTTTTTTTTTTTTTGAGACAGGGTCTCACTTTGTAGTTCAGGCTAGCGCTGAGCTTACTGTGTAGCCCAGGCAAGCCCCGAACTCAGCAATCCTCCTGTCTCTCCCTGCCAAGTGCTGGGATTATAGGCCTGAGCCACCATGCCCGGCACTGTGGTATGTGGGGCTGATTGGTGGTAGGCGTGAGTCACGACCCCCAGCATTGTATGTGGATACCGGGGATCGAACTCAGGACCTTGCGCTTGGGAGGAAGGCGCCGGAACCACTGAGCTAACCCTCCGGCCCATAAAGAATTTTTTTAAGACTGGGGAATGTAGCTCCATTTAAAGGCCATGGATTCAATCCCTAATGCCACCAAAAGGGCTTAAAAAAAAGGAGAAAGACGGGCGGGAGGGTTAGCTCAGTGGTTCCGGCGCCTGCCTCGCAAGCGCAAGGTCCTGAGTTCGATCCCCAGTAACCACATATAACGCTGGGCGTGGAGACACGCCCACCAACAATCAACACCGCATACCGCAATGCCGGACGTGGTGGCTCACGCCTGTAATCCCAGCACTCGGGAAGCAGAGACAGGAGGATTGCTGAGTTCGCGGCGGCTTGCTTGGGCTCCATAGTGAGCTCAGGGCCAGCCTGAACTACATACAAAGCGAGACCCTGTCTCAAAAAGCAAAAAAAAAAAAAAAAAAAAAAAAAAGGAGAAAGACTTTGAAGTTATGCTACATAGAGTTAACTGTTATGATTTGATATAAAATGTCCCTTAAAAGTCTCATTTATTCAGAAAAAGGACTTTTAAAAGGCAATTTGGATCATGAAGGCTCTAATTTCATCACTGTTAACTTATGGATGGATTCATAAATTTTTTTCTTGGTTTTTGACACTGGGTCTTACTGTATAGTTTAAACTAGCCTTGAACTCATGGCTGTCTTGCCTTACCCTCCTGAGTGCTGGGATTACATATGTATATCATCATCTCTGGCATTGAGAGATTCATAATTTGATGGCATTATTGGCAGGAGTTGCAATGAAGGAGGTAGGCCCTTGTTGAAGGAAGTGAGTCACAGGAGGGACATGGCCTTCAGGACTGTGCCCTGTCCACAGCAGTTTCCTCTCTGTCTTTCCCTGGCCTCCATGAAGTGAGTACCTTTCCTCCACCACAATGTTTCTGCTTTGGAACTAGCCAAACACAGACTGAAACCTTAAGTCAAAATATGTAAAACTTTCTTTGCTCCTTTAGGTTGACTTTCTCAGACATTTTCTCAAAGTGACATTTGAAAGCTGATTAACATTCACCCAATATTCTTTGATGAGCAAAGGTAAAGAATGATAGAGAAAGGGCTTTTTTTTTTTTTTTTTTTTTTGAGACAGGATCTCGCTTTGTAGTTCAGACTGGCTCTGAGCTCACTGTGTAGCCCAGGCAAGCCTCGAATTCAGCAATGCTCCTGTCTCTGCCTCCCAAGTGCTGGGATTACAGGCATGAGACACCACGCCCAGCACTGTGGTGTGTGGTATTGATTGCTGGTGGGCGTGAGTCTCTATGCCCAGCATTGTATGTGGTTACCAGGAATTGAACTCAGGACCTTGCGCTTGTGAGGCAGGCACCAGAACTACTGAGCTAACCCTCCGGCCCAAGAAAGGGCTTTTAAAAATAATCAGCCAAGTGGATCTTTGTAGAACCAGCAATTTATTTCCTTTTCATTAGTGTTAGGCAAAAACATACCTAATTTAGATTTAAGAATTTTTCAGATTTAAGATATTAAGAAATAGCATGAAAAAATGAGAGATTTATGCTGGAAAGAGAAGTCTGGACTTTGAAACCCAGCTCTACCACTTGATTCATTATTGAGTATCTACAGTGTGTCAAGCACTGTGCTAGGTCCTGGGAATACAAAGATGAATAAGACCACAGTCCCTGCCCTGCAGGGTCCTATAATATAATGAGGAGGGAGATGAATACACAGTTGATCACACAGCATTGAGGTGCTATCTGTAGAGGAGCTCAAAAGAAGGGACCTGAATATAAAAGAGGACTCTGAGACCAATACTGGAGGGTGAACAGAAGTAAATCAGATAGATGGGCAAATGCAAAGAAAGGTCTTACAAGCAAGAAAGCATTTTGCATATAGACTTTGGTGTTAGAAAGTCATGCCCAGAGAGTTGACAGCAAAGGACAGTGCCCACAGGAAGAAGATTCTCAATGAATAACAAGCATTTCATGACTACATGGCTGAAAACCTGAAATTCATGTTGAAAAAGATTACCATAATTTTATACTGTGAAAGGTTTTACGTGTCATTCAAGAAGTTTGAACTTATCCTAAGGGCAATGGGAACCATTGATTAATTTTAAGGAGCATAATGAAATGATCACATGTTTGTTTTAGAAAGATTGTGCCAGTTTGGAGAAATTATTAGTGAGTTATTATAAGCAAGGAGACTAGGAGGTTATTTGAGCATTAAGGGGAATAAGATGGACATGAAAACTAAGGCAGTGAGAATGGAAACAGAAAGAATGGGAAAATTCCATAAATAGTTCAGACGCAGAACAAGCTGAATTTGATTATTATTTCTGCAGGATTAAGGAGTGAAGGTATTTATGGCTACAGCAAATGGAAGATGGTGGGTTCATTCATCAAGATGAGGACCCACCTGAGGAAAAGCAAAATTGCAAAAGGAAGGTAATTAGTTGAGTTTTAAACATGTTGAATTTGAAGTATCTGCAAAAATACAGTATAAAGAAGACTACTTAGGTTGGAAAATGTAAATATTCAAAAGATAAGAAGGGAAAGATAAGGGAGAATAATTTCCAGAGAGGTGGAAGGATCAGAAACTAGGAGCTCAGAGGGTGAGAGGAGAAATAACAGTATTAACTATACTGTGTATGGTGGCTCACGCCTATAATCCCAGCACTTGGGAGGCAGAGACAGGTGGATTGCTGAGTCCGAGGTCTGTCTGGGCTCCATAATGAGCTCAGGGCCAGCCTGTACTATAAAACTGACCCTGTCTCAAAAAAAAAAAAAAAAGGAAATAACAGTATTAAATGCTAGAAAAATCCAGAGAAATGAAGACTGAAAAGTCCTTGGATTTAGCAATGGGGAGATCATTGCTATGTTTGGCAAGAAGCATATTTCTTGGGCCAGGGATTTATCTCAAGTGGAACTGCACCTACCTTGGAAGCACAAGGGCAGAGTTTGATCTTTGGTACCACCAAAAAAAAAAGCATATTTCTTGGTAAAATGTAGATAGTAACCAGATTGCAGTGGGTTAAAGTAGTACCAGAAGTTCTTTTAGATAAGAAAAACTTAAGGGCCAATAGAGAAGGAAGGTAAAGATGTTGGTTATCCGGAAGAGAGTAGTTAAAGCATGTGAAGATAAGGATATATAGGACAAAAAAGAAAAGTCAACATTCCAAATTCAATTCAAATTCCACTCAAATTAAGTGGTGTTACCATTCCCGAGTTGCTTCAGCCAAGAAGCAAGTAGACATTCATGATTCTTCTCTTCCATCAATTCTCATGATCCACCCAGGAAGAGTTTAGATTAACTCTACTTCCAAATCTCGTCTCTCCTCACTGCTGTACCCCTACTACAAACTACCTCCTCTCTCTCTCTGTCCCCATAATAGCTTTCTAAACATTTTTCCCTGCTACCATGCTTGCTTCTCATTTTCCATACCACAGCTGGGGTAACATAAATTAGACATTGTAAAAAACCATAAATGAAAAAGGATCAGTCCAGCTGAGAATGGTGGTGCATGTCTGTAATCCAGCTATTTGGGAGACTGACACAGCAGAATTGCAAGTTTGAGGCCAACCTGGGCAAGACTGCCTAAAACTAGAAAATTTAAAAAGGACTGAAGATATAGTTCAGGGGCAGAGAACTGGCCTGGCATGGATTCCATTCCATCTGCTGCCAAAGGAAGAGAGAAAAGAAGGAAGAGAAAAAAGGTGGAGAAGGAGAAGAAAATGGAGTCTGGTGGATTATGGATTACTAGGCATTTAAGATTTCAGAAGTGGAAGAATTACTAGCTGTGTGCCTCTGGACTAACCAGAGTTTGCTAACCTTTGGTTTGTGATTAGTACCACTACATGCATCATTAGGCTGTTAGAAAATGAAGTGAAGTAGAACAGGTGTAGCAAAAGACGATCTGTCAGGCTATTTTCAGAAAGTCTGAATTTCTACACATTCTCCATGTGTGGGCCATTCTCTGAAGGAGGTAGCCCTTGATTATTGCTCACTATTAGAATAAAAGTTGGCAAAACTGTGACTCTGAAAAGAATTTCTGATAGAACTAGAAATTAGGTTATATAAGAAGAAATCACAGAACTCCTACAAATCAATAAGAAAAACACCCAGAACTAGAAAATTGGGCAGAAGTAGGAGATTGCAGCCAAGAGAATACAAAGAGATTGTAAAGTGTTCACCTTTGTTATAGCAAGAGATATGCACTTTCCTATATTTCAGGTTGACAAAATTTCTAAAATTCAGTAACATAGTTGGCTGGTCAGACTGGGTAGCAGGCATGGTCTTGCACAGCCAGAAAGCGAGAAAGTTGATACCATCTCTTTGGAGGGCAATCTGGCAGTATATATCACATTTTCAAGAATACAAAGCCTTTGGCCCAGCAATTCTATATTTATATATGTATCTAATAGATAGACTTACATATATATTGAAGTATGAATCTGCTAGGACATTATTTAGTCATTAGAAACTGAAAACAACCTGTAGATGTAAATGAGTTCTAGAATGTATGATACTTTTTGTAAAATAGGAAATATGTAAAGGGAATTTGGTGTGGGAATATAATGAAGAGAAAGAATAAGTATGACTCAGAAAGAAAATGAAGGCATGTATATAAGGGGTGGAGGGTTGTGGGTGGGTAGGGATATGGATAGAATTAATTTGTATCATATACTGGTCCAAATTCCCCAGTGTTGTGTGTGATTGTGAGCTGTATATAAAATGTACCAATAAAGAATTCAATTTAAGGGCCGGAGGGTTAGCTCAGTGGTTCCGGCGCCTGCCTCGCAAGTGCAAGGTCCTGAGTTCAATCCCCGGTAACCACATATAATGCTGGGCGTGGAGACACGCCCACCAACAATCAACACCGCATACCACAATGCCGGGCGTGGTGGCTCACGCCTGTAATCCCAGCACTCGGGAGGCAGAGACAGGAGGATTGCTGAGTTCGCGGCGGCTTGCCTGGGCACCATAGTGAGCTCAGGGCCAGACTGAACTACAAAGTGAGACCCTGTCTCAAAAAGCAAAAAAAAAAAAAAAAAGAATTCAATTTAAAAAAAAGAAACTGAAAACAGATATCAAAAGAGAATTGGCTAAATAAATTATGATAGTGCCATACAAGTGAAAGCTATCCAGTTGTTAAAATTTATGAGGCACTTGTAGGCATATTTACATTGAAAGAATTTCATGATGCATTAATATATTAAAAAATTAAGGGCCGGAGGATTAGCTCAGTGGTTCCGGCACCTGCCTCACAAGCGCAAGGTCCTGAGTTCGATCCCCGGTAACCACATAAAATACTGGGCATGGTGACTCACGCCCACTAGCAATCAATACCACATACCACAATGCCAGGTGTGGTGGCTCACACCTGTAATCCCAGCACTCGGGAGGCAGAGACAGGAGGATTGCTGAGTTCGAGGCTTGCCTGGACTACATAGTGAGCTCAGAGCCAGCCTGAACTACAAAAGCAAGACCCTGTCTCAAAAAAAAAATTAAGATGAAGAATCATATGTGGCTGGATGCAGTGGGCCATGCCTGTAATCTTGACTACTTGGGAAGATGAAGCAAGAAGAGTCCAAGTTGAAGACCAGCCTGCACAGCAGTGGCATGTGCACAGAGAGAAATGATTAGAGTCCAAAACAATTATTTTGAACAACTTTGATTGACTGGAGGTAGTGAGTTATAGAAAGGAGGATGCTTTCATGGTGGACTTAAGTCTGTTCTCAGATTAAATGTATAAATAGGGGCGTCAGTTACCAAGACACAGAACCTGAAGACAGAATTGCAGAAGATGATCAGAAGTTCTCTCTAGGGGGCCAGAGATTTAGCTCAGTGGTTCCAGTGCCTGCCTCGCAAGCCCAAGGCCCTGAGTTCGATCATGGTAACCACATACAATGCCGGGCATGGTGGCTCATGCCTGTAATCCCAGCACTCGGGAGGCAGAGACAGGAGGATTGCTGAGTTCCAGGTTTGCCTGGGCTACTTAGTGAGCTGAAGGCCAGACTGAACTACAAAACGAAACCCTGTCTCAAAAAAAAAGAAAATTCTCTCTAGGTAAATAGACTTGTATACCTATAGTAAATGGACAGATGTCCACTGCAGATTTGTAGGCATAGTTCTGAAGCTCAAAAGAACTTCTGGAACTGGATTTATAAATCTAGAAAAAGAAGGTCTTGGAATAGCAGGTAGAATCTAGAGGAAAGTAGGAGTATGACTAAGTTTTGATCATGTAGTGATTAAATAGGATACTGACAATCAGAAACCCCCCAGAATAAAACTAGGAAACTGGAGCCAAAGAACCCAAAAGTGTTCAGGAAGATGAATTTGTTACATGATGCCAAACTTCAAAAAAGATTATTGTCATATAGTAGTCTCATAAGTCCAGAGCTCCTTGTGAGTGGAGATTATTTATCTACCTATCATTTATGTATGTATGTATGTATGTATGTATTTGAGACAGGGTCTGGCTTTGTAGTTCAGGCTGGCCCTGAGCTCACTAGGTAGCCTAGGCAAGCCTGGAATTCACAGCAGTCCTCCTGCCTCTGTTTGCTGAGTGCTGAGATTACAGGCATGAGCCACCACACCCAGCATTGTGGTATGTGGTACTGATTGCTGGTGAGTGTGAGTCACCATGCCCAGTATTATTGTATGTGGTTGTGTGGGATAGAATTTAGGATCTTGTGCTTGCTATGCAGCCACCGGAACCATTGAGCTAAATCTCCAGACCAAGATTATTTATTTTTGTAACCTGTTCCTCACACATAATAAATGATCAATAAATTTTTATATAATTGGAGAGAGAAGCAAAGATACATAGACATACAGTAAGAAAATAGAATTTATATTTGAACATCAAAAAGTAAGTAAACAAAGCAAATTCCTTTAAAGCTACAGCAAGCCAAACTTGATCTTGGGAAACAGGACTTTCTCTGGGCTCTGTTTTACCCTTGAACTAATGCAGGTTGAGAACTCACAGTACCATGCTGTTAGGATAAGAGCCTCTCAAATATTTTTCTAGGTAAGCCCTGTGCCTGGACAACTGAGTCATTTGTATCTTTACTTAGGTCCTGAGTGATAACAGTAGGAACAGTTAGCTTTTGCTCATCTGTCTGACCCCATCACCCAAGCTGAAACAGTTGATGGCATCTGAGAAATCCATCTCAGTGCCACTATAGCACTTTAAGACTCCGCAGACACTCTTGGATTCCCAGCCCCAGTTTTCCATCACAGGGCAAGGTGACTTTTGGCAGGAAGAGTCTTTTAATCTCTTAGAGAAACCACCAGCTTCTCAGTCTGTTGTTTTTACATAAATGCATTGGTGCCCTTTGAAGAGGCTGTAGAGAGGATGGATGAAGAAAAAGTTCAGCTTGGTTTGAAGACTGTAGAAATCTGCAAACTAAAAAAGAGGATCTGCATATTAGAAAGAAAATAATATACATACCTTAGGCAATATTTAAAATTCTAAGAAAGCATATATAGGTTACACTGAAGATCAGCACATTTCTCTACAGAGAGAGGTAAGAAATAATTTGGGCTTCTCTGGCCATCCAGTTTCTGTTCCAGCTACTCCATTCTGGCAAGATAGTGAGAAAGCGCCCACAGAGAGTTCATAAATGAATGAACAGGGCCATGCTCTGAGAAGACTATTTATGGGCACTGAAATAGAATTTCATGTAATTTTCCCATACCATGAAATTTCATTCTTCTTTTGACTTAAATGTGAAAACAATTCTTAGCTTACAGGCTAAACTAAAACAGGGTGGACTTGTGGGCAGTAGTTAGGCAGAGACAAATGTGAAAATCATCATGTCACAAAAAGATGCTCAGATTTATGCTTCTAAAATATATATATATATAAATATCTTTATTTTAACATCTGAAATTTACTTGAATGTATAAACACATTTGCTTAACTCTGATTTCAGCAGGAGTAAAGAATATCTCCTCAGTTCAATATTCAATGAACATTTTGCTCTTTCTCTTCCTTGTAATGTTCATGTCCATGTCTGCAGTATAATCATGCACCACATGATAAAAGTTTGTTCAGTGACGGATTGCATATAAGATGGTGGTCCTGTAAGATTGTAATGGAGATGAAAAATTTCTGTCACCTAATGACGTGGCCATCAGCATGCTCTAGCACAACACGTTACCCAGATGCTGGTGTAAACAAACCAACCACACTGTGGTTGAAAGTACAGCACATTCAGTTATGCACAGTACATAGACCTTGAAAATGGGAATAAGTGGCTGTTACTGGTTTATGTATTGACTGTATTATATTGTTATCTTAGCATACATCTACTTATGAAAAATTTCTGTATGATTATGCCATGTTATATCAGGATTGTCTCATACATCTTTTTCTCTTGCACTTGTCTCTTTTTTCATTTGTTTATCTTAGCCCTAGAATAGTGATGGCAAACCTTTCAGAGCTTTCAGTGGTAAGAGCCCACTGTAATGCATGTGACATAGGCTTGCTATGACTGCCCCCAAAACAGCAGGGCATAGCATATACATCATATGACCCTCATATATATATATCATAGATATTTACATACATATGTAAATATCCATGTAGCCTACATGTATAGAAGGCTACACAATGTCAATTGTGTAAGTATGCTGTATGGTGTTTGCAAAGTGGCAAAATTACCTAAGAACACATTTCTCAGAATACATCCCCATCATTAAGTGACTCATGACTATGTTATATAGCAAACTGAAAATATAAATACCTAAACCAAGAGAGAAAACAGTAATGCTAGTCACATTTTTGAACCACACTAGTTCATTTACTATATATATTATTCTTGATCTACTTTTACATAGTACAGTATTGTGTATTACAGAGTTAGAGATAAGAGAGGTAGATCATTGATAGGTAGATAGGTGAAAAATTCAATGGCTTATTAGTTCAGTGTGAGTTGTTTCAATATGTTACCATATAAATGTGTAGATATATGAATGTTGTCATTTTAAGTGGTATATACACAATCTGAAAAAAAATATGTTTAAATCTGAGCTCTTTTGCATCCCAGCCATAATCCTGAGCTAATTATAAGTCATAAGTTGTGTCGAATAGCTATGTCTGAAGGAGACTGGGGGAATTAAAAAAAGTAGTTTATGAAAATCAGCTAGTATGGTATGTGGGGCATGGAAAGCAGTTCATAAGTCATAGCTGTTGTGATATGGAGATTTATGAAGGTTTATAACTTGTTTGCAAGAAGCACACAATCAAAGGCAAACGAGGGTAACCTTGTAAGTCATGAAGTCATGGACATATATGGAAACCCGCAAATCTGAGAGTAGATGCCTGGTGGAAAACTTGAGTAAAAATAAAAGCAGAAGTGACACTGTCACAGAAACATACAAGACATCTGGCCAGTTGTTCCCTAGTAGCAAACTGCTAGATTGTCTCAGAAGCTCTACCTTTAAGTCTAGCTTCCCAGACTCCCCAACACTTAATGCCAATTCTAACTGGGAAGGAAATACACCATCTGTTTGTCCCCATCTTGCTTTCTTCCATTTAAGTCAGCTGTGTCACAGACACCCATATGTCCCTCCTACTATGCCTCTCAATCATCTGTTTGCCCAGTTCTGGGCCTCTACTTGACTTCTACCACTCTTCCCCTGGCCATTGTACCCTAGTGTTCTCCAGGGGGTGGGATCCTGTTCTGATCCCATACCTACCTTACTCTTTATTTGTTTAGCTCAGTTATAGCCAGTATTCTTCTGGGAAGGGGGCTTTGTTCTAACTGCCCAGGCGCCTGCTGTGATCTCCTTACACTGTGAGGCACAGTGCCTTATTGTTCACGGATAATTTGCTGTTGGGTGGGACTGGACTGCTTGTTATTAATAGCTTCCTGAACTGTATCTTGGTAGGAGACACCAGGTCTTGCATAGCTACTTCCCTAATCCAGGCTGGCTTCTCTGTTCACAGCACAAACCCTGGGGAGTACCCCACCCCAGTCTTGGCTCATACCTTCTCTCACTGGCCATGTGTTGTCAACTGGCTCTCTCATGCCTTATGATCCTGTTATGGCAACATCAATCATGCTTTCCCAGTACTAGTGACAAAATTATTGGCACAAGGACACAATAGAGGAACAATGAAGAACTTCAATCTATTTCACATAAGTAAAAATATCATTGTGCACAAAGTGAACATCAAATAAAGTTGGCATGATTTAAATTCAAACTAATTGCTTAATGAAAAGATACTATCCTATGCTTAATTTCAACTAGCTAAGAAGAATGTGTTGGTGAAGCAGAAGTGGCAAACAACTTCAAATAAGTAACCATGCGCTCTTGAAATTATAATGGCCAGAGAAGACAACTCTATATTGACACTAAAGAGGCAAGAGAGTTAAAAAAGATTGCAAGGACACGAGACTGTCTGGCCAGGCACTGGGAGCACAAGAGGAGTAAACTGACTTAAAGTGAGAATTCTCACAAAATCAGTGATTTTAGTGAAAAGGAGAAAATCTTAGAAAGATCAGTTTTGTTGCTCAAGAAGTGTTCTGCTAAGCTCATCTCTTGAAAGGACATATTTGAAAGGCAGGAGAAAGGACATCCAGTAGTTCTTTCCTTATCAGTGAAGGGGATTACATTCCAAGACTCCCAGTGGGTGCCTGATAGCATCAAACTCTTATGTACTATGCTGTGTCCTACACATAAATACCCATTATTGCTGGGTTTTCCTTGATAAAGTTTAATTCATAAATTAGAGATAGTCATATTTTGACAGCAATAACTATAATAATTATAACAATACAGGGCCGGGGATTTAGCTCAAGTGGTACCGCACCTTCCTTGGAAGTACAAGGGCTAGAGTTCGATCCCTGGTACCGCCAAAAAAAAAATTAATAATAATTATAACAATACTGTAAAAAAGTTATTTAAAAACTAAGGATTTATTCTTTCTGGGATTTTCCATTTAATGGTTTCAGACCACGACTGACTAAAAAGTCACTAAAGCTGAAGAAAATGAAAGTTTAGAGAATGGGGTTACCTTCGAACAAAAAGCTCCCACCCATAAGAAGAATGCCTAAAAGCTAATGTCCAGAGGCAGCTATAGTCTGAAAAAGTACTAAAAAAAATGAATGGCCGGGCATGGTGGCTCACGCCTGTAATCCCAGCATTTGGGAGGCAGAGCCAGGAGGATTGCTGCGTTCGAGGCTTGCCTGGGCTCCATAGTGAGCTCAGGGCCACCCTGAACTACAAAGTGAGACCCTGTCTCAAAAAAAAAAATATGAATGGGGGTTTTGTTTGTTTATGCTAATACTTAATAATTAAGAAGGGCGGATGTTGAATGGAGTAGATGTCTAATCTTAGTAGTTAACTGAAAATCAGAATCATTCAATTGTAGCATTTTCTGGATTCTTAGGTTAAGGCTCTCTTCTCTACATTTTTAATATTTCTGAAATCAGTATGTATCTTGAATACATATGTTTAATATGGCAGTGTTTGGGGGAAGGCTCAAAACAGCTATTAAATGATGGTATATCCTACCATAAATTGGGTTTCAAATAAAGGAAATTTGAAATTTTCTTCATTTAACAGTGCCCGCATCAGTTGTACTCAGGAAATGAAGGGTTCACTTTGTGTTCTACATGTGGTGCTGTGGCTGCCACCAAAAGGCAGGGAAGAGTCACAAAGGAGTTCAAAGGCCACTTTTGAAAGCACATTACCCCGCGAGGGATGTAGGGGCAAATCAGATGAGCACTATTAAAGAATAAGAGGGTAGCAAGTGCTAGACAGGACTGAGGCCAGAAAACCATATTGTTGGTAAAGAGACCACTGTCAGTAATGGAAAGCAAGTTGCTGATGGTGTGTGTCACAGAGATGGATTGAGACAGGGAATGTGTTCAGGTCCAGGCACAGCCAGAGAGGGAAAGACAAAGGATCTGCTAGGAGGAGACTCAAGACAGTGTCCTTCAGAAGCAAATGGAGAAGCACGAACCCTGAGAATGCTTGGCCACCTCTGTGGGGCTAGAAGTGCAGTCGATTAGGAATGGACTGTCACCAGGGGCAAAAGTAAAGAAATGAAGAGAAAACTGTCAAGTCTCAACATTTTGTGTGAGTCAGCTGACCACACCTGGCCTGAAGTCTGAACTTTTCATTCATGTGAGCCAATCAATTCTGGTTTTTGTTTTTTGGGGGTTTGTTTGATTTTTGAGACAGGGTCTTGCTTTGTAATCAGGCTGGCCCTGAGATCAGTAGGTAGCCCAGGCAACCCTTGAACTCAGCAATCCTTCTGCCTTTGCCTCCCGAGGGATTGCTGGGATTACAGGTATGAGCCACCACGCCCAGCACTGTGGTGTGTTGTTGTACTGATTGCTGGTGGGCATGAGTCGGTATTGTATGTGGTTACTGGGGATTGAACCAGGGACCTTGCACTTGCTAGGCAGACACAAGAACCATTGAGCTAAATCTCCGTCCCTCTGTTGTGTAAGACACAGCAAGATAGAGTATCTGTTGATAGTAGAGCATCCTCTGTAATTCAGAAGGATAGAACAATCATGGCTAAGAAGGAATAGAATATATTTCAGATGGACTAAAGAGTTAAACATGGAAAGTGACCCATCAAGAACAGTGATATATGTTGAAAAGATGGAACTAATATTGGTATTTTTTGACCTAGGCATGATGAAGGCTTTTATGAACAAAAACAAAAGTTTATTTAGCTGACCATGGTAGTGTGTGCCTCTGGGAGGCTGAGGTAGGAGGATCGCTAATTTAAGCTCAGCCTGGACAATTCAGTGGCATAGTGTGATCCTGTCTCAAAAGAAAAATAAAATAGGGCTGAAGATATAGTACAGCCCAAAAGCTCTGGATTCAATCTCTATACCAGAAGGAAGGAAGGAAGGAAGAAAGGAAGGAAGGAAGGAAGGAAGGAAGGAAGGAAGGAAGGAAGGAAGGAAGGAAGGAAGGGAGGGAAAGAAAGGAGGGAGGGGGAGGGAGGGGGAGGAAGGAAGGGCAAGAAAGAATAGGGAAGGAAGGAAGTTTCTAAAGGAAAGAAAGATTGATGTATCTGATTACTTAGAACATTTAAACTTTTATAGATAAAACAGCATCACAAACAAAAGGTAACAGTTTCTAAAACTCTATAGCTATAGATACAGAAATGGCAAAGAGTAATGTCTTTAATACATAAAAAGTTCTTACAGGGGCCGGAGGGTTAGCTCAGTGGTACCAGCGCCTGCCTCGCAAGCACAAGTTCCTGAATTCGATCCCCGGTAACCACATACAATGCTGGGCCTGGAGACTCACGCCCACCAACAATCAATACCGCATACCACAGTGCCGGGCATGGTGGCTCATGCCTGTAATCCCAGCACTCGGGAGGCAGAGACAGGGGGATTGCTGAGTTTGAAGCTTGTCTAGGCTACATAGTGAGCTCAGAGCCAGCCTGAACTACAAAGCGAGACCCTGTCTCAAAAAAAAAAAAAAAAAGTTCTTACACACTTCTAGGAA
>PVIC010005350.1:38613-58346 GCA_004025085.1 Thryonomys swinderianus
CACACACACACACACACACACACACACACAGACCCTAGATGCCTTGTATTTAGCAAATAGTCAAAAACTTTAAAATTATGTCTTGTATGGAGAAAGATATAGAAGATAAATACCCTTATGATATACTAGGAGTATAAATGTCAAAACCTTCTAGCGAACAACTTGAATTGTGTGTTGTTTTATTTTTAAGATTTTAGCCAAAGAAATAATCAAAAGACACTTAAAAATTTAATATAGGAAAGTATTTATTTAGTGCACCATTCTTTATAATATTGAATACTTAGAGACAGACTAAGTATTCAGTGGAATTAACACATGTATTGTGGAATATTTCTATAATGACAGGTGCCTATACTGTTAAAAGTGGGTTTTAGAAAATATTAGTCACTTATTTGCAAATGTCTTCTCTTAGAATGTCTTGTCTTGATCTTAAATGTCTTGTCTTGATCTTTTTTTTTTTTTTGCTTTTTGAGACAGGGTCTCGCTTTGTAGTTCAGGCTGGCCCTGAGCTCACTATGGTGCCCAGGCAAGCCTCAAACTCAGCAATCCTCCTGTCTCTGCCTCCTGAGTGCTGGGATTACAGGCGTGAGCCACCACGTCCGGCATTGTGGTATGCGGTGTTGATTGTTGGTGGGCGTGTCTCCACGCCCAGCATTATATGTGGTTACTGGGGATCGAACTCAGGACCTTGCGCTTGCGAGGCAGGCGCCGGAACCACTGAGCTAACCCTCTGGCCTGTCTTGATCTTTTTTTGATCAGACAATTATACAATAAAATATTAACAGTGGTAATATATTAGTGGAGCCAAACTGATTTTATTTTCTTTGTGATTTCTGTATATTCTAAATCTACTGCAGTAGACATGCATGATCTTACAGTCAGGACAAAGAAAAAATTTAAAATGAAGTGAGACCTCAAGGTGAATGATGGCAGGGTAAATTTAAATGAGATTCAAATTTAAATTTATATGTAATTCAAATTTAAATGAAATTCAAATCTTCTGATCCATATAAACTACATCTTGGGCTACAAAAAGCACTTCCAGATATGATTATAAGCATGTTGTGAGGAATCACGGAGGAAAGAAGTACCATATGCCTGGGGTTAGGCAACTATGCCAATTTTAGAAGAGAAGTGAATTCCAGAACCTTCTAACTGATATGCTTAGTTTGCTTAGGAAAAGATATTTGTACTATATCAAAAAGAGCCAGCATGGCTTCACTTAAGCACCCACAGCTACTCAGAGTTCCTTACCTTCATGTGTTTTACATCATGTAATTCTCATCCAGATGTTGTTATTATTCCTATTACACAGAAGCCAGAGGCCACGGATGTCAAGTGATTTGTCCAATAACCTATAGGCTAGTCTTTGTCTCCATCCCTCCCTATTTCCTTCCTTCTCTCCTTTCTTTCCTTCCTTTCTTCTTCCTTTTTCCTTCTTTCTTCTTTTCTTTCTTTCACACTTGTCATGTCTGGCACTGGACAGAGATAGTCATGGGATCCTGGTAGGCAAGATAACAGAACTGGAAGGTCAGAGGATTTAGCTCAGTGGCACAAGTTCCACAAGCAGAAGGTCCTGAGCTCTCTCCCTGATACAAAAAAAAAAAAAAAAGATAATAGAACATGAGACAATTATGGAATGATTTTATACAGTATTCTTAGTAGTTGAAAGGCTTCTGCACAAAAGTACATAATCCTTTATGGATTACAATGGATTAATAGGACATGGTTTGAACTTTTCCAATTGGTCCAAAAAACAGCATAATAATATTAATACCACTCAATACTTCTCATGTGTAAGGTTCTGTGCAGTGCTTTCCATCCACCATCTTCTTCAACATCTGGAGAAGCAGGAACTGTTATTCCTGTTTTACAGATGAATAATCAAGGCTGAGGATGGTTTATGAACTTGCTTCCAATTCCATAACTAGTAAGGAGAAGAGCTGGGGTTCAGTCACAGAAAAGTTTCAGAACCTATATGACTTTTATAGGTTTAACTATTATATTAAAGTATCTTTCTTTGTCTTTTAGTTCAGGTTATGTCCAACTTATTTGTTTTCTTTTTTTTTTTTTTGCAAGAAAGATTTATTTTTCCAGTTTTCTGAGCTTTATGCATACTAGGCAGATGCTGTTCCGTGGAGCTACATCCTCGGCCCAATTTCTTTATCATGAGTCATCGCTCAAAAGGCATATCCTGCTAAATCTACAAAGCTGAGAAAAGGGAAGAAAACCAAAACATATTGAGCATTTGCATGAGGTGTCTACTGAAGTAGACAGGACTATCCTAATTTTTATTGTTAACCAAGTTATGATCCCAAGAGGTCACCTGCCACATTCAAAGTCACTGGGCTACTCAAGAACTCCAAAGTTCTGACATAGATCTTCCTGACTCCTAAACCTTATTCTTTTTTTTTTTTTTTTTTGAGACAGGGTCTCGCTTTGTAGTTCAGGCTGGCCCTGAGCTCACTATGTAGCCCAGGCAAGCCTCAAACTCAGCAATCCTCCTGTCTCTGCCTCCCAAGTGCTGGGATGACAGGTGTGAGCCACCATGCCTGGCACTGTGGTATGTGGTATTGATGGCTGGTGGGTGTGAGTCACCATGCCCAGCATTGTATGTGGTTACCAGGATCGAACTCAGGGCCTTGTGCTTGTGAGACAGGCCCTGGAGCCACTGAGCTAAATCTCCGGCCCTAAACGTTATTCTTTTAATTGTGTATTGAAGATCACACTTGAAATATAATATTTAATGGAATAAAATGTAAAATCCTACAGTTAGCTATAAAACATCAATTATCTAAGATTTGAGAGACCTACTTTGTTAACATTTCAAGCCCAGAAGATCCTAAGATTTGAGCTAATCATGAAGCATCATGGGTCTGCAGCATGGCTACCAGGTCGCTCACCCAGTCTCAGAGGGTGGGATCCTGGACACAAGAGAAAATGCTCCTGCTGCTCTGTATACTGCTCATACAGGGCACAACTGTGGTTCATTCTGAATGCCATGTTTTAAAAGAGACTTTGGCAGACTATACTGTGTATATCTAGAAGGAAGCATCCAGCTAGTAACAAAAACATACACACATGCATACATGGATGTAACAACTGGATGATTTCATAAAAGTGGAACAAGTAGGAGGACCCCAGAGCTACTGAAAATCATCTTCCTAGCAAAAGGGTTGCCATGTGGAAGAAATTCTTATATTGTTTCTGGCTTAAGGACAAAGAACAGTGGTTTGAAGAAGGCACATTTAGGTCAATAAATAAAAACCCAAATAGGATTTTCCATCTTGCATGTCTTTTGGGGGCACTGAAATGCTTGGCTTGCTACTTTAGATACAGTAGGTGCTCAGCAAATACAAGGCAAACAATCAGGAGGTTGCCTTGTGGGCAGAAGCAGGTGGTCACCTGTTGGTCCCAAAACATGGATCCCTACACCCAGGTCCACCTTGTCCCCAGCACCTGCTTCTCTCTCAGTCATGCTTCAAAGGAATTTTCCCTATTGATAGACTTGGCCTCTCCAGAAAAAATGTCCTCCTATCTTCAAATGATGGCGCCTTATTGTCTGCCTCAGCCCACCCAAAGGAGAGCTGACATCCATTTCCTCTTTAAAGGTCACTTCTCCTTTTATCTGCAGCCCCCACTGTCCTGTTCCAATGCCACCTCTCCAAGGCCCCCTTTCTGGTCCCTCCACTGGATCCTTCTCCTATGACAGCTGCCTTATGCTTTTATTTGGGGCACTGTGTGTGGCACACATGGCATTGTTTGCTGTTACTAGGGATCCTGTTGTTGTCACCGGGCTGTACATGGGAGGGTGAGGTGCAGAGTCACACATGGACACCACACTCTGGGGAGGTTTCTGGAACACTTCCATTTAATGAATGTAGTGTAGGGCATTATGTAGCACAAACGGTGGGAGGGGTTTGTAGTGGTTATTGGGATTGGTCTATGACTGTCAGAGGAAGGGCCCAGTGTTGGGGGGAGGACTGGGCAGTCTCAGCCATGGCATGCCCTTGATAGCTCAATGCTTGCTTTGGTCTAAACTTAGTCTTCCGAGGGCCAAGGGCTCTCTCAGGACCTAGGAGACTGGTGTGCAGTGCAGTTGGCTCAGCCAGACCTGGATTTTGCCATCATCTCCTCTCTGTTTAGACTAATGGCCTCTGCCAACCATATGACTTTTTCTTTTTGTCATTCAGGCTGATCCTGAACTCACTATATAGCTCAGGGAAGCCTCAAACTCAGCAGTCCTCCTGCCTTTACCTTCTGAGTGCTGGGATTACAGGCATGAGCCACCATGCCTGGCATTGTGGTGTGTGGTACTGATTGCTGGTGGGCATGAGTCACCACACCTGGTATTGTTGTATGTGTTAACCAGGGATCAAACCAGGGACCTTGTGCTTGCTAGGCAGGTGCTGGAACCACTGAGCTAAATCTCTGGCCCCATATGATATTTTTATGCATTTGGTCAGATAGGGTAACCCTAAAATTAGCCTGTGAGTCCATGAACTTAAAATAGACCAGCCATCGTGAATCCCTCCCAAATGGAGCCCCAGACATTATTAAAAGTAACCATATCGAAGGACTAAGTCCACTTGGGACTGTAGGTTGACACTGGCAGCACAGGTATCAGGGAAGAGAGCTGAAGCTTGTCCAAGGGTGTGCACAGTATTTTGAGTGAGTTGATTAACAGTGGCAGCAGTGGCGATTTGGTTGTGCCAAGTGATTGAAGCAGTGGCAGCTGTGGAGACCATGGTGACTATGGACACAATGATGGTGATGATGGCCGAAGCCCCTAAATCACATTTTCTGTGTGGGTAAGGCATAAAATTAACAGGGGTTCAGTACCCAACCAGTTTTCAGTAAAAGGTGGGCACACAGATGCTGAAAGGCAAAACTGTTGAGTTTGGGGCATAGGACACATAGTGTGAGTCACTGCACAAGTAGGAGGTCCCAGAGACTCTGGAGAAGGAAGCATTGGTCCCAAGAACAAGGAAGATGGGTCAATGGTGTCAGTCTTTAGGTTGCTAGGGTGGAGGAAGAGTCAGTCAGAGTTGAGGTAGAAAAGCAGAGGAAGGTGAGACAGAAGTATTCCAAGTGGTATCAACAGGAGACTCAGGGTAGATGCCATCAATGACTACAGGGCAAATGGAGAAGTCATTGCCAAAGGGGGGAGGAAGGGAGGAGTTCTAGTCGATCATGACTGGAAGAGGGGTGTTGGGAACTAAGGCTCATACTTAGGTGACTCTGGCCTGGGACTTGGCAGTGAGCGCAGCACACAGGAAGACCACCAGCATTGGCCCTGGTATGGGTGGGGGATGCCCGGAGGGGCCAAAGCACAAGCTTGATCATGGAGGTCCTTTATATCTCTCCAGGTGGTCTTATTGGGCCACTGTGGCACTGGGTGGTGTCGACACTTTTGGGGCCGTTCCTGAAGCGAGAGCCTCCTCATTTGGCCCACTGGCAAATCGGGTGGTGGTGTAGGGCTGGACATCTTTTGTAGTGAGCCACCATTCTGCAGGCTGAGCTGCTCCCAGGATTCACGGTCCAGGCTTGGGCTGAGGTAGAGAAGGCCAGTGTCCTCTGCGCGGATCCAATTATTCTTGTGAAGCAGCTTGAGATAGACACCGTAGAGTTGCTGGCCCAGATGGAAGCCGGGCACCTTTCTGGGTGTGTCCCGCAGGGCAGGCACATAGAGCAGTGGGGTCCTGGCTGGCTGGTCCAAGTACTGCTGCTCCCAGTAGGCATCCCTTGGGAAGTAGAGGCCCAGAGGGGCTTCGCCAAGCAGTGGCAGCAGCAGCAGCATCAGGGGCCACAGCCACAGAGCAAGGGATATCCCCATTGCCATCGCCTGTGGTAGCTGGGGATGAAGATCAGAAACGTCCCCAATGTGGGGCCGTTTAAAGGGTGGAGCAGAAGGCGGGGCTGGTGATCATTAGGGGGCGGTGCCTGTCTGTCATGGGGAAGAGAAGAGGCGCCAGCACCATTTTGGGGTGGTGCCTGTGTGTCAGCCGGAAGAGAAGGGGCACCAGCGCCATCTTGGGGTTGCGCACAGGAGTAGAGGATATTTCCCGTACTCAGGTGAGATCAGTGGAAAGAAGGTGAAAGGGGGTTCGACATGTTAAAGAAGCAGCCTGCTGAGCCATAGGGAGAGATGAGGCCTGCTGAGCCACAAGGAGATAAACAGGAATTCCTCACAAAGGTGGGGGCACTCAACTGAGAGGCAAGTCGAAGGATTATCGAGGGCCCCACGTCTGTGCTCCAGTTGTTGTACTCGCGGGGATGCACACGGGAGGGTGAGGTGCAGAGTTACACACGCACACCAGACCCTGGGAAGGTTTCTGGAACGCTTCCGTTTAATGAATGCAGTGTAGGACGTTATGTAGCACAAACGGTAGGAGAGGTTTGTGGTGGCTATTGGGGATTGGTCTATGTCAGAGGAGGGGCCAACGATGGAGAGGACTGGGCAGTCTCCAGCCGTGGCATGCCCTTTGCCTCAACGCTCTCTTAGGTTTCAACTTGGTCTACCGAGGGCCAAGGGCTCTCTCAGGACCTAGGAGACTGGCGTGCGGTGTAGCTGGCTCAGCCAGACCTGGATTTCGCATCAGGATCCTAAGATCCCTGCACACCTGTTCTCCTCTGCTTCATGGTTCCTTCTCTTGTACACTTAGTTTACTCCATGTCATTGCCTTTCAAGCATGGCGTGTCTCCCGCCTCTTGAGCTCTGTCTAATCAATAACTCAGTCCTTTGTGCCACTTTGAAATCTCTCTTGGATTTGTCATTCCTTTTGATCCGGCTGCTGCTGTGGTGATGCCGACATTAATCCTGACTTTAGACCATTACAGTGGCCTTCTGATTGGCTTCCCTGGTTCCCTTCTCCCCTTACCCTAGCTCAGCCTTCCTCTTGCCACTCAAATTTTATATGTTTACTTATTTATATGTATTTATTTATTTTGCAATGGAGGAAGTCAAATCCAGGATCTCATACATGCTAGACAAGCGTTCTACCACTGAGCTACATCCTAAGCCTTATTTTCCCCTTTAAAATACAAATAATATTTCTTTTAGTACTGAGGGTTGAATTCAGGGGTTCTCCATCACATAGCTTCACCCCTACTCATGCTTTTTAAATTTTGAGGCAGGCCACACTAAAATGTTCACGCTGTGCTCTAACTTGTGATCCTCCTGCTTCAGATTCAAGAGGCTGGGATTAAACATTCATGCCAATTCTGGGGCTTCTCCCCTCTTTAAGAACTTCTGAAGCACCAGACATAGTGGACATGTCTATAATCTCAGCATTCCTGGAGGCTAAGACAGGAGGATCACAACTTTAAGACTAAACTTGGCAATTTAGTAACACAGGAATACTCTGCCCAAGAAATTTTTCAAAAAGCTTGGGTATACTCATAAGTGAAGCAAACAGGATACACATGTGTAAATACCATATCATTTTTCTAGTGTGAGAAACTGAAAGTGTAAATGAAGTCCAAACTGTATAATAGATATTGTGAAATAAGAAGAAAATCTTCAAAGGGGAAGGTAAAGTGGAGTGAAGGTCAGGGGAAAGCAAAGAAGGAAAGAAAAAATATGAAGGTAAAAAGGATAAAATGGAAACAAAGCTTATGTATATGGGGCTGAGGGGAGCTGAAGGGAGGTCAGGGGAATGGTAAAAAATGAGAATCAAGATATATCATGTACAGGTACAAATTCTCAGTGATCAGTGTGATCATAATATATACTTTAAATGTACCAATAAATTCAACTGATTAATAAAGGGCTGGGGATGTAGCTCAGTGTGAAGGCTTTAAGTTCAATTTCCAGGACCAAATAAATAACCAGTGGTGTACCCACCTATAATCTCTGCCCTCCAAAGGTTAAACAGCGGGAGGAATTTGAGTTAAGGCCAGTCTGGAATACATAGTGTGAGACATTGTTCTCAAAAAACAAAAAAACCTCTGATTATTATTTACTGTCTTCAGTAAAAATTCCAGGCTCCTTAACTGTAAATCAAAGTTCCCTGAAACATACTAACAGCCTATCTTATTGACCAGTGCCAGTTTAATAGATTTGTCTGTTTATTTGTTTGGTCTTTATTTTAAGACAGGATATAACTGGCCGGTCTTAAACTTACTATATCACCCAGGCTGGCCTCACATTCACAGTACTCTTCCTGCCTCAGCCTCCCCAGTACTGGGGTTACAGATGTGCACCTTCACACCCAGCAAGACATGTCTCTTTTCTTTGAACACAATTTTCCTTTTCACAGTTTTGTGCCCTTTCTTATCTCATTCTGCTTATTAAAAAACTACCCTTCTCTGCTTTGGCAATTCATTTGCTTTTTCAGTTCCAAACTCAAACATCAGCACTACTGGAAAGAGAACTCCCCTACATAGTACAAACCAGGAGTGCAAGGGACACATCAGGAATAAAACTTGTGCTTTGCCTTGCAGTTCTGGGGACTGAACCCATGACCTTGTATATTCTAGGCAAATGCTGCACTATTACACTAACTCACCTCCCACCTGCCATAAATATTGTATTTAAAGCAACAGACTGGGCGGGTAATTGTAGAGGAACAAACCAAAGCAACTTCTAAAAATTCAGAGATGAGGGAGGGGCCAGCAAGAGACTAAAGAGGATGAAGTAGGATGAAAGCCAGTGCGGAGTGATGGAAGCCAAGTACAGAAAGTGCTGCAGTGAGAAGGGAGTTGCCTCAGTGCCAAGCGCCCATCAAGAGTGTGAGAGGAGGACCGGGGATGGACCACTGACACTGGGTTTGACATCACAGAAGTCACTGTGACCCTTATCGGTGTGTTTTCAGTGGAGCAATGGGGCAAATGTCAAGCGGATTGCCTCCAAGAGATAGGCAGAAATGAGCAAGTAGATGCTGGTTGGATGGCTGAAGGTTGGATAAATGAAAAAAAATTATGGTTTCGAGAGCCAAAATTACTTGGTCAGGAACTAAAACGGATCCGTGAGTTATTTTGGACTCTGAAAAATTCCCAAGGGTGAGGTTTCAGGGCCCAAAGCTCTTCTTAAAGGACAAGGGAATTCAGGTTAGGATTGTCCGTGCAAGAGGACTCATCTAGGGAGGTTTCTGTGTGGGTTCTGTGGTGCTTATATTTTTCTCTCCTTCACACAGGACTTCTCAAAGGGAACCTCAAGGAATAAGAACCTCAGGGAGAAACTGTCACTACAGGGTCTCAGTGCAGGATGTTCAGAGACCATTTCCAAACACCTACTGCTAATGGCTGTTGAGAACCTCAGCTTTTCATTGCTGTAACAAATCCCTAGCAGAGGACTGGGGCAGAGGAAAGCTAGGCTTTTCGTGGCAGCCAGGAAGCAGAGGGAGGGAGGGGCTGGAGTAGGATAGCATGTCCACAGAGACCTGCTTTGTCCAACACGACACAGTCCATCCAGCTGTAACTCGTCAGTGGATTAATCTAGTCGCCGTCCTGTGCCTCACCTCTGAACATTGCTGCATTGGGAATCAAGCCCTCAATCCATGAGGGAACTCTTCCTATTGAAACCACAACAGAAGCCTACAAGGTTAGCTCTACTCCTTTTTGGTTGCTGGGCAACCCTGTGTCTGAATAGTCAGGAAGAGGTGAACAGGAAAAACCTGACCCATTCAACAGAATGTATTTTTGAAAGGCTGTATTTTGAAATATCTATATGAAAATTTTTATGGTGAAACAGTAATGGAGAAGAGCTAAGTAGTCACCTAAATATGATGAATAACTTGGTTTCGCATAACTGGTAATCCTTAGAATATAAGAACACGAAATATGAAGACAATAAACGCTGGGTAGAACAAACTGACCCTTTGATTTTTTTTGTGCTACTCCATATGTGATAGTCCTCAAGGAATCAAAGTTTCCAAAGGTGCTTTGGTACAGATCCTCTGTAAAATGTGTTTTTACTTTCTTAACTGTGGACAATACATTTCCCTTTATGAAATCATTTATGGTGATGTCTGGATCCTGGGTTGTGAAATAGAAGCAGTGATAGAATAATTGAAGGATCTTCTATCATGGCATTTTAAAATAGTTCTCCAAATACATCATGTCCTCTTCTTGTGCCTTTGTGTGTGCCTGGAATACCCAAATCCTCTTTCTGGAGTGCTCATCTGTGGGCCCCAAAGCATTCTTGTGGATAAGTCCATCTCCACATCTACCACAAACTCCTGTCATTGTTTAATCTGTCTCCCTCACTGGGCTGTGAGTTTCATGAGCCTCTGATTGCTTTTTGCCTTATGTCCATTTCTATCCTCGGCATCTAGAGTAGTAGTGCTTTCACATAATTGGAGACACAATTCCTGCATGTGGAATGTATACATGAGTGTTTGGGAGTGTGAATGAGTGAATGAATGAGAAAATGAATACTTGAAAACATAGAAAGTTACCATTCCAAACTGAGGCTAATAAAAGAGTGAGCATATCAATGACTTTATACACAGGCAGGATTTGTGTAATATAATGGTACTTCCCCACTGCAGCTGTGATGCATCACAGCATAACAAACATGCAGAGGGCATGATGCCCACAGCTGAGTGTGATATGTGCGTGCAAAAAGATGAGAACTTTTGCTGATGATCTGGGCAGTAGGAACTGATTGGTCCAAGTCTAGATTGGTGAGAGAGATCTGAGTTGAGGAACACAGGAGGATTTGGGCCTTTGTTATTTCTCTTGAGATGTATATAAATTGTACCAATAAAGACTTCAATTAAAAAAATGTAGTTTAGCTTTAAGGGAAGAATACACCTTCCTAAGCATATTTATTTAACGTACAGTTTCATTGTTAATAAAAAGTGAAAAATAAACCAGCTATGAACCTCTAAAATGGAAGTTACATTGAAGCAGTCATTTCATTGCCAGCTCCCTTGATTTCTTTGATGCCTAATTTATAAAATGATAATAGGCCTTACTAGTATTTACATTATAAAAAAATGTTGTTATTGGAAATTAGAGTCTAAACAGAATGTCTTTGAAAGACAAGCATTAAACATAAATGAGGTATTATTATTTAGTTTCTCCTTTTCAGCACTTAAATGAGAATTAGGTGAAAGTTCTGCTCTAAGGAATATCCAATGGGTAAATAATTATTGACTTGAGTGAGATGAAAAGGAAAAAACTCCCTCTAAAAACCTGGTTTGTACTGCTCAGCCTATTTGTGCACAAAGCAAGAATACCAAGTTTTCCCATTGTTCTTTCTCAATCACAAACAGAAGACACCTGAGCCTTTTGGTCTAGGCAGAGTGTACATTTTAAAGAACCCAGACATTTTGGAAGAACTACATTTGAGAAATGTTCCCACTCATTCATCAAGCCACTCAGTGAGCTTTCTTATTTGTCTTGGGCCCTCAGCAGTGCCATTGGTCTCAGTTGACAGTTTTGCTCTTAGGAGAGCTTAGACCTTTTCAGGTGAGTTACCACCCATTCCCGTGTGCACTTGGGAGCAGCTCCCAGGCTAGAGTGTCTTTGTTTTCTTGGAGTACACCAATACTAGGAGAGGGAGGTTGTGGACATGAAGTTCAAGAGATTGTTGTAAATTTGAGAACCTTTGCTTTGTATCACGAAGACCTGAGGACTGAACAGTGTGCTGGGAGGGCCAGGTAAGGGAGCTGAGGGTGATGTACCTGTCTGTACAGTACAGTTGTGTCTGGCCTCTGTGTGTATATATACAATAGCTTCAGCTCCTCTCCATACCGTTGGCCCTGTTCTCACCTTAGCTCTGGCTCTCCTCTCCTGTCCAAACCCGTTGCAGTGTCCATTGATTGGGTCTCGGTTCACCTTCATGCTATAGGACCAACAAATGTCACTTGCAGTTACGGTCATGTTTTCCACCTGACCCATTTCTTTGGACTTTCAGATTTGCTCTCAGAGAGGCTCCCTGCTCACACAGCTAACTGGCCAGTGGTGGGGCCAGCTGCCTGTTCCACATTCCAAGGTGACTAAATTCCTCTCCCTCTCTGGCTGCTCTCATCAGAGGAACTCTGACAATAGGTGAGAGATAATGACAGTCTGAGAATTGTCAGACCAGACATGACCATGTGTTGGTCATTTCATTGGCAGAGTGTTCTGAGATATTGGTCATACTTGCCTGCATCACTGTGGCCTTATTCCGGGAGCCTGTGTGGCCCTCAAGACCTACAGGGAGATCACAAGGGGCAGATTTGGCTTCTTTACAGTGTTAGCCAAGTACAGCACTGAGCGCTGTCCAGTGCACAGGCCCCATCTGTCAGAGCATCAGATAATGGATCTCTAAAGATCCTTTAAAGTGCTCCTTTATGAGGACCCAATTTCCCTGCCCTTGGAAAAAGGTTTAGGGATTATGTTTTTTCCCATTTTTAAGGAAAACTTTGGAACAGATATTTATATTCATTGGTTCCAGTTACTCCTCAGTTCACTGTGACCCCACTTTACCTCCCCAGCCCAGCTCCTTGCCAGACTGGTCATATACCCCATGGTGCTTCTCAGTCTTTTTACCTCGAGAGCTTGTCTGGAGGTTCTAGCAGGGGAGCATAGCTCCTCCTACACCCTTGACCAAGGAAATGGTCCTCCTCTATATGGGGTGGTCATCCTTTTCCACAGAGCATGCAGCTGCAGGAGGGACACCTGTGGAGTCTGAGGGAGGAAGGGGATACCCGCCTGTCTAGCCAGGTCAGCTGAATCAACCCTGGCGATTGATGGGGTGACATGTCACAGCCAGGTCACCCTCACATCCTCAGTCCTTTTACCTGATCTTTTGATGGCATTTGCCTTTGCTGGTCACTACTTCTTTCCTCTCACACCTGTTGTTTCTGTCCTCTTCCTCTGGCTGGACCTTCCCACTCTGGTTCTCAGGGATCCTTTTCCTATCCATTCTGTGAGTGCCGATGTTCCTCTGGGTTTTCTTCTGCAATTTTTTCTGTGACACCCCACCCCCAGATATCTTAGTCATCACCATAAATTGTATTGTTCTCTGTTGTGCCGATGATTCCTAATCTTGAATCTTCAAACCTCCAGCTCTAACTGCTTATTGCTGCTCTGCGAATGTCTCCCCAGCATCAAAACCAGACGTGGCCAAGGCCGAGTGTGTCATTGTCTTCCCCCACATCTCTTCCATCGTGGGTTCGTATTGCTGCTGTCTTAGTGAGTGATATCACTGCCCACACTGTTGTCCAAGCCCCAAATCCAACTCCCAGCCTTGACTGCTGCCTCTTCAGAACTCTGCTGTGTAATGAGTCGCATGTTAGTAGATTCTCCCTCCCCTGTGACCTGGCTTGTAAATTTCTGCATATTTGGTGCTTTTCACATTTCCAGTCTCATCCTGCATACTCCGCGGATGCTCTGAACTGCTTTTAGAACTCAGACACTCAGGATCACTTACGTTGCTTCCCAAATGTGCATATGCTGTGCCCTTCAGACTTCCTGCCTCTTTGAAGGGCTAATTCTTTCAGATCTCATAGGTTCTTGCACAGAAGTCATTAACTTCCCATTTCCCTCTTTTCCTTTTCATAACACACTACTTCTACAGCGTTGACCATATTTACCTGATTTATCTTTGTATTCCTGCCCTCAACAAAGTATATGGTATGAAATAGATGTCTGATGAATGAATGATATTTCCTAATCAAAGGGTACAATTAGTTTTTTGTTTTTATTGTTTTTATGGTACTGGGGATTAAATCTAGGCCCTTTGCACTGAGCTACATTGCCAGCCCATTTGTATATTTTATTTTTGAAACAGGATCTCACTAAATTGCCCAGGCTTAGATCAAAGTCATGATCTTCCGGCCTCAGCCTTTCAGAGATTACAGTTATGTATCACCATACCCTGCCAAGTGGTCTTTTACTGAGCAAAAAGTTATTTAGTCCCTATAATATCAGAGATTTAAGTATTAAAAAATATTTAGAGCAAGCTACCAACATTGGTATCACAAAAAAGATTAACTGAGGCAATTTCTTATCTTTCTTCTGGGGTTTCTTTTTCAGCATTCAGTGCCCAGACTCTGAACAATGCCTTGGGGTTACCCACACACGTCATTCTCCTGACTTCCCAGAAGCTATTGGACTCATAACCTGAGACCATGGATATTGGAATAAAGTAAGTGGCAGCTTTTTAGTTTTTTCTCCATTATTGTATCTGTATCTGTAGGACAATACTTTAAAAATTCTTCTCTGGAATCTTCATCAGATGTGACTGCTTCCTGGAAACTCAAGTTGTTCTTTTAATGTTTGACTATTCTGTGGGTATGAAGAAATAGCAAGTCTCACGAGGAATTACGTCCTTTCAAATTTTTGTTTTTGCTTCATGGCTAATTAAATTCTTCATTATTACTCTATTGATTTTTTTCTAAGATGATACCACATAAGGAAAAAGGGATTTTGAGAAATTGGAAAGACTTCCTGCCTGTTTTAGTCAGCTTTCCATCACTGTTGACAACCTGAAATAAAAGAGAGCAGATTTATTGTGGCTCACAGTTCCAGAGGTTTCAGTCCCTGCTCAGCTGGCTTCATTGCTTTTGAGCCTGTGGTGAGACAGAAATCTCAAGGCCTGACAGAGGAAAGCTGTTCACTTCATGCAGCCAGGAAACAGAGAGTAAGAGCCACAGAGAGAAAGAGGAGGGGCCAGGGACAAAGTATGTCCCCCAATAACATACTTCCTTCAACTGGTGTCACCTCTTATAGCCCCTTCAGAGATGAACTCACTAGTGGGTTGATCCATTAATGAGCTTAGCATGCACCTGATCCAATGAGCTTTCTGGGCCCTAACTCTGAACATAGCTGTGCTGGGGATCAGTGCCTGAATATATGGATGCTAAGCAGAGGACACTTCATATTTTCACCACTCTTGGGCATGTTTTGGCCAGATACATACCAAGACTTCAGGACATGAGAGCACAATCAAAACTGTGTGTGTGTGTGTGTGTGTGTGTGTGTGTGTGGTTGCACTGGGAGTAGACCCAAGGCCTTCACACTGAGCTTTATCCCCAGCCTTGTTTATTTTATTTTAAAGATAGGGTTCTACTAACTTGCTAAATTCTCCAGGCTGGGCTCAAACTTGTGATCCTATTCCTCCCAGAGAAGTAGGATTACAGGCATCTGCCACCCACTATACCTGGCTTCAAGCTGAAAACAACTCTGCTTTAGCCATGTGTTCTATACATAGCCCTTTCTTCCAAACTCATTGTCAAGCTTCTGTAGCCTCTTGCTTTTGTTTTTCATAGCATTTAATTTTATTTATTTATTTTCTCTCCCCTGCTAGCCCATAAGCTTCCCATAGGTAAGGGTTTTGTTTTGTTCAGCACTATCTGCTCAGCCCTTGGAACAGTACTTGCACAATACTTAATAAATTTTTGTTGATTGAATGAATGATAACCTTTAAAAGTTGTTTTGTTCTTAAGAGGCTAATGTACAGTAAGGTCTGTAAAGGTCTAATTTGCTGTGAATTTGATATACTGTCCACCTTCACACTTTCTGATAATTAAAATGGTAACATTGATGGACCTGCCTACTAAGTTTACAGGTGATACACAACCAGAAAGACAGCAAATAAATTGGAGGATACAATCAGAATTCCCTCCTCACAAATCCTAACAATATATAATAGTGAATCATATCCAACAATGTAAAGCTGACGAGCACAAATATAAAGTACTGAAAGATCCTCAAATTCAATTATACAAGTACAGGGTGGAGGCGTAATGGCTTACCACCATACACGTCAGGAAGAGTTCGTCTCCTGTTGATTGTGAGTGGATGATGACTCAACACAGTGTGATTTCGCTTCCAAAAAAAAAAAAATCCATCTTTTGTATTATTCGAAATACAATGTTGAAGGAAACTAGTTCTCTAGTACTCACTGGTGGTCTGACCATATCTGCTCTGGTTTATGAATTCAGAGCTTCACATACTCCAAGATGTTGATGAACAGATTATTCAAGAAGAGTGAAATGCTAGAGTGTTATTTAGAAGTAGCAAAAGGATCTAAGGTCATGTGTGGGTGTGTAGGGAAGGGTGACAACTAGCAGATACAGCTGCCTTCTGAGTTTGAAGAATTATCTTGCAGTGCAAAAATTAGATTTCTTCTGGGTAATACCGAATGATCCATTGAGAACAAATGAATGGAAGATGTAAGCAAGTGTATTTCAACCCTCTAAAACTTATAAACAATTCTGTTTACCTAGCAACCAAGTGAACAACCACAGGAGGTGATAAATGTCCTGAATTTGGTGGGATGATGTTCGAAAGTTGAGCAGATGTTTCCCATTTGCTGGATGAATTTGTAATGAAGTTCAAACACTAGAATAAAGGAATAAGGAGAGGAAGGTTAATCATGATAGCAACCTAACCTTTATTTTTTTAATTTTTTTTTTTTTTTGAGACAGGGTCTCGCTTTGTAGTTCAGGCTGGCTCTGAGCTCACTATGTAGTCCAGGCAAGCCTTGAACTCAGCAATCCTCCTGTCTCTGCCTCCCGAGTGCTGGGATTACAGGTGTGAGCCACCACACCTGGCAACCTAACCTTTATTATTATGTGAAGATCTTTACTAGAGGAAAACTATTCTTTTCTACTCTGAGAGTCTGGAACTCTAATGAAATTATCAAACTAACAGGTTTATTTCCTCAAAGAGTAGATCATTCTGTAGCAAATAGCTTTTGTTTCTACCTAGTATACAGGGTTAAATTCATTTGAGTATCTGACACTGGTGATGATATAAATGGGCCTCAGCTTGGGGCCAGGCACACAGGAAGTACTCAATAATTATTTGTTAAGTAAAAAGAATGGACAAATGCAATCATTTAAGATTGGTTGCATCTGACATGGCAGAATCTCAATATAATGCACCCAGGAAAAAAAAGAAACAAACAAGCATTTTTATGGTGGTCTTCTGAGGACACCATGCAAAAGTGATAGTCTACCATTACTGGTAAAGTCCTTGGGAATTCCTGGTCATTTGTTTCAACATTAGTCATTTAAACAAATATTTTTCTAGTAACTGTATTGTCGGAGGATGCAGAGGTAAGGCAGAGGACAAAGTTTGCCTGGCAGAGGAGGAAAGAGATTTAGCTCAGTGGTTCCGGCGCCTGCCTCACAAGCGCAAGGTCCTGAGTTTAATCCCTGGTAACCACATACCACAGTGCCGGGCGTGGTGGCTCACGCCTGTAATCCCAGCACTCAGGAGGCAGAGACAGGAGGATTGCTGAGTTCCAGGCTTGCCTGGGTTACACAGTGAGCTTGGGGCCAGCCTGAACTACAAAGCCAGACCCTATCTCAAAAAAAAAAAAAATACAATGTGACAAGTGCTATACCAGGACTGTGTGTGTGTGCACACGCACATGCATATATAATTATGGAAAGAGCAGGAAGGAACTAATTTTATTCATTTTCTTGATTTAAAGAGTTGCCTGATACTTGAATAACTTCTACAGATAATTTATTCTGTCTTCCTATGGATTTGAGTTTATTGTCTTCCTATAGAGATGGTGATATGTTCTTGCACAGAAGATAAAAGTGGGAAGTTAAGTGAGATCTCCAAAGTTATACACTTTCTACCAATAGTTGGTAACATTCTCAGAGCACTTAGGATCCCTGAGGTTCTGTTCTAAACCCTCTAAGATCTTTAAGCCTCACAAAAGCTTTGTAAGATAGTTTTTCCTATCTTCACCATTTTTCAAATCAGAGAACTGAGTCACACATCTTCAATAACTTGCTTGGAGTCTCAGAACTGGAAGTGGAAAACTACAGTTGGCATCCACGCAGCCTGGTGTTACACACACTCCTGAACTACAGCATCTGAACTGGTCCAGGAAGAACTGTGCCCTGCACACTTGTGCTCTGGATTACAAGTTCAGTTTTCTCACAGGTGACCTTGCTCATTAGCAAGATGGTAGCATGATGGTACACAGAGAGTCATCCAAGTAGCATGTGCATGGTGTTTGGGAGCAGTGTGGTGAATCTAGAATATACATTATCATAAGGCTGACAAGCATTACCACATGTGCTTTAGACTGTTTTCTAGGTTTGCAGAGTTGCTCATGGCAGCCAGAATTCAGCTTATTGTTCTCCAGGACAGTGGTCTGGGCTCACAAGAATATGACCTAGAGATACTAGCCACTGTCACTTATCCTGAAGCCTCTTGGAATTTAGTTTAAAATTTTCTAAAAAGAAGACAAGATGTAAAACATTAAAAATGAAACAAGTTAAATGCAATACCTTGGAAATTAGCAATAATAGAGATAGAGCAAGGGGGGGAAATAAAGCACATAATTGCTTAAACTGTCCCATCTTTCTCTCTATAATAAAAACTCTTGAATTGAAAAATAGTTCCATTCAATATTATTGTGCCTTCATAATTGAGTTGGTTTGGCTCTGTGGCAAATCTAACCAAGGAAAAATTGTGTATTAAAATGAATGAAGTAGATTACCCCTTCCTCAATAATTACTACTTATGCTAATATGGACTTGACCTATATGATCAAAGCAATTGTGTTTTTGAGATACCCATCTCCCATAATTTCTGGAGATGTGGTAATTTTACAATCAGCTGCAGGCTGGGATTTCTGTGGTAGGTGGTAGGGCAGAAAAGGTCAACATTCTTTGGCATTCTTTCCTTCAAAATAGATGGAGTTTTGGAGTGGTTTAGTTTTCAGTGTTTTATTTTGTCATTTATAGAGACTTAGTATATTCGACTGATTATCTTGGCCTTTGTGTTTATGGATTTTTATTTTCTTGGCTTTGAGTCCCTGGAAACATTTGTTTTCCTGATAGCAAGACAGTCACTTTCGTCATGTTTTATTTTTATTGCTCCTATTTATTTCTAATATCCTTTACTGCAAAGTCCACTTTCCAGTGTCATATAACCTGTCTCTCTGTCTCCACAAATAACATATTTCTAGTACTAACTCTGGTAAACCTAGTAGGAATAATTAATGTGATGCCCACAGAATACTCATGCAGGTGTATTAGTAGCTTTGCAGTATTAGTAGCAAGAACAAAGATGTTTTGGAAATTATGTTTGAAGTTTATCATTGGACTTAGCATTTAACATGTGATATTTCAAGTTTCTTAACTCAATTATTTTTGAGTTAGAAGTAAGCATATTCTTATGATATTTTTCTATTTCATCAATAAAAATTGAAAAATTCTTTTCTCATATATTCCATTCTTTAAGCCTGAAGGTAAATTGCTTTCAAAAACCACATCCCAAACACCGGGTTTTTCATAGAGTTCCAAGCAAATGATTAGAATGAGTTCTACTGGCATTTAGGATGCACGTCTAATTAGAACTCTCAGTATTTCAAACATATAATTTACTAAAGTTGAGGTTTTTAATTCCAAGCTTTGAGTCCACTGGGATGAAACAAGTGACCTTTGTTGGAAATATATCAAGAATCAACTTTCTCAGACTGACCTTTAGTTTGTTCATTGTCAAATCAAAATAGTGTCTATTGCCAGATTTCAATATGTCTGAACCTTTTAAAATTTTTTAAAATTGAGTTTATTGGTACATTTTAAGTATACATTATTCTCACATTAATCATCAAGAATTTGTACCTGTACATGATATATCTTGATTCTTATTTTTTCTTATTTCCCTACCCTCCCCTGAACCCCTCCACCCCATATACATGAATTTTACTTCCATTGTTTTCCTTTTTACCTTCAAAGTTTTTCTTTCTCTTCCTTGCTGTTCCCCCCCAGTTTTCTGCCCCCTTTAAAGATTTTCTACCTGTTTATACATTATACATTATA